>CAFUXE010001071.1:191631-218254 GCA_903364295.1 Serranus cabrilla
GGAGTAGAAAAGCTGGTGCGTATCGCTTCCCCTCCCCATTCCCTCAGTCACTGAAAGAAAAAAGAGAAGAAGAAAAGTGAGTGATCGTGTCAGGATGCAGAAGATGGCTTGGAAGTGAAGTCATATGGGCCATGCTGACATAAGGGGGAATTAGAATGGAGGAAAAAAAAGGGTCATGTGTCCACCAATCAACATGTGCCGGAGCGGCTCTCAGCACAAATGGAGTTGTGGCAGATGTTGTCTGAATAATGAGTGGGGGCGGGGCATGAAACCCTCTGCCAGGAGGGTGTCTGTCATTGCGAGGGAGCGATGAGAGAGAAAGGGCAGGCTTTTTTTGTTTATCCAGGAGTACCAGCTCTCCTCAGAACTGCCCTCAGTTTTTGCTAGAGCCTGCTGGGTTTGCCTGTGGATATTTTCACTTTGCACTGAAGATTTTCCTCGCATGGATGCTGCGAGGATTTCAGGGGAAAAGAAGCACTTTGGACCAGAAGAATAGTAATTAAGTTTTGGCAATGCACGGAGAAAAGCCTGGAGGATTATTTTTAGGATAGGTGACTGTATTGGAAGACTCGTTGCTTTTTACGGAGTATGAAGCTGCTACACGCTGCCAGCATTTGTTTGGGATGTTTTCTATATTTTTTGACATGTTTGTATTTCTAAAGCTTTTATTTTCTAACCCAGATAAACTTCATTGTGTCTGTAATTTTTAAATGAAAATCCCCACGCACATTGTACATTTTATTTTGAAACATAAGTGGAAGCGTTTAGTATTTATTTGTAACTTTTCATTTAAAAGATAAGTAAAATTGATAATTTTGCACTAAGCTGTTTTTCATGTAAACATAGCTCTTGTTTTTTAAACTAATCTGCATGCACTAAGGCAACATTTACCTCAAGGGATTTCTCTACATCCTTAATCTTTTCTTTGTCGTGAGTAGTGACAATTGTTTTAGTATGGGCAAACCGCTGAGCAGACCAGATTGCCTCAGACAAAACCCTTCCTGTGTGGGGAAGGGGGAGGAGGAGGACCTGAACATTGATGACTGCTATGTGCCCCAGAGGTCCATTTATGACACCGTCCGGCTCAATGAGCAGATAGACTCGGGCTCTAAAGGCAGCCTGTCTTCCCGTCACTTCACAGGCACCTTACCTTACACTCACCGCACGTTGGACCTCAGCAGCCTGTGTGGGAACGGAGCTCTCTCTGCTTCCAGTTCGTTCGAGCTCCGAACCCGCAAACCTGCCATGCTGGACGAACGAGTTGTCTTTGATGGGCTCAAGCTAAATGGGCACATAATCAGGGCGACTGACACGGTGCTGCCAAAGTCACGTCTGCAGGGAGGAGAGAAGAAGGATCATCCGCATCACAGACGCTCATGGAGGACTTTTGCTCCAACTAACTTGGGCGAGTATGCGAGCCGCAGTGGGACTCTGTGCTCTGGGAGTGCTGAGAGGCCGGGGCTCATCAACGGCAGGAGAGGGCAGAGTATGACCAGCTCACTGACATCTGAAGAGGACTCGGGTCTGTATAGTCCTACTGTGGAGAGGGAGCGACATGCGCACAGATCCCACAAAAGAGCAGGCCCCGGTACTCGGAGCCTCTCGTCCTCAGAGGCAATGCACATGTCCGGGGACCTGAGAACCGGCCGATCGCTCAGCTCAGGGCAGGATGAGTTTCCTTTCACACCTGCGAGGGACAATCGGTCTCTTTACCACAGCAGCAGCTTGGTCCAGGAGCTGCGGCAGACAGAATCCGGTGTGGTGGATCTAAATGAAAAGGATACCCTCAGCAACGGAGAGTACAAATACTCCACAGGGAGGTTCTCCTCGGGGTCGGCCTCCAGGACTCCAAACGAAAGCTCTGGATGGCGTTCTAGGACTCTAACAGACTATGATGAGCTGTCCACTGCTGAGCTGTTAGAGGACGCGTCGTGTCAGGACGACTGCGAGCTGGTCAGTGTGGTGGTGACACAGCCTGAGACGTACGGAAACTCTGTGACTCTTCCCCCAGAGAGCTGCCAGCAAACTAAACCATGTGCCGCGCAACAGGGAGCGTCCAAGTGCAGCATGGAGGAGCTGGAGGAGTTTCTGCAGTCAGTGGAGGCCTGTCTGCCTAAAAGTTTACAGACATTCCAGCACGTAGGAGAGCAGGAGATAGAGGCCTTACTGACGGCCATCGCTGCATGTCCTGAAATGGACCCGATGGGTTATTTCTCCCCACAGGTGCCCAAAAATAGCCTCAGAGTTTCAGCATGTTTCACTAGATCATACGCCTCTTTAGATGAGTTTTTCCTTGCTGCTCTCTTGGTGTTTCTCTTCTATCTGATTACATGATGAGTGAAATAGGTTTATTCACAAACTCGACCTTGAAGTCAGTTGTGTGATTGTGCACAGCTGTGCTTTAATTGTTAACTCTGCCTTTCTAGAAGCTGCTGACTGGTTAGAGAGTTGTTTATGCCAGCAGGATTTTTAACACCAAACCTGAGGTGATGTCGTGGCAGGCTCTGGGTTTAGGAGAACAACATGGCATCATTTTCACCTTTTTTTGTATAAAATCTAAATCTAAATCATCTGATTTTTTTTATTGGGTTTCACAATGAACAAGGACAAGTACAGGCATAAAACAAACCAGTTCTTAGGGTTGTAGTCCTATATCGCATTTCCATCAGTTATTAGATTACAGAGTGTTAAGGGTTGCTCTGCCAATTTCTGGGAAAACCGGTACACAGAGCCAGTATACGTCAGATTTTACTACCCAAGACACATGTCCTTATTTAATTACATTTCTATGAGTCTGTAGTGTTGAGCCCTAAAAAGAATTTTAACAAAATCATTGAAATATATTTATGTTACCTTTGTGATATGCTTCAGAGAGCAGATTTGTATAAATCTCAGTAACATAAAAGTAATTTTATAAGACAGTCATAACAGAGTTTAATGTTGTAGTTAATTTCACTGTAAAAGCGGGAATAGCTCAGAATGAATCAGATACTTCATTTGGTTTAGTTCCTCTTTAGTTTTTACAAGAGGAGCAATAATCCAGTTGGTTTAATGAACCTACAAATAAGACTGATGACTTTGTAACTTGAGCACTTATAAAATATTAAGCTGATTTGTTCCATTTGTCTTCAGGCTTTCCAGAAAGAGGACATTGATCCATTGCAGACACAACTTCAAGACATCAGCTCCCTCGGTCAGGGCCTGATCCAAAATGCTGCCAAAGGCACCAGCACCAAGAAACTGGAGGACGACCTGGAGGAAGTCAACACAAAGTGGAATACCCTCAATAAAAAGGTTATTTGTTTAATGCAACCAGTCAAACTGGTTGATCTTTGAATAGTGGCCATTAGTGAAACTATAAAGAGATATTGTTATATAATGAGTCATCCGTCCTTACTATTTGTTATCGTGTTATCCTGGGTGCAGTTTTCCGTTGGCTTTAAAACAGGTTGACATCTATATTTGCCATGTGGTCTGCAGATTGCTGAGCGATCTGCCCAGCTGCACGAAGCCCTGTTGCATTGTGGGAGGTTCCAGGATGCCCTGGAGTCCCTGCTCAGCTGGTTGACTGACACAGAGGAGCTCATGGCCAATCAAAAACCTCCATCTGCAGAGTTCAAAGTGGTCAAGGCACAGATACAAGAGCAGAAAGTAAGCCGCTGTCACATGGTGCACACACATGAACACAGTTCTGTTTTAATCCTTCCACTTCAACACTAGAAAAATCCACAAAACATCATTTTTCAGCCATTCATCTTATTTAATTGACATCCATTGTTAAAGATGAGTGTGGTACACAAAGCTTTTAGTTTTATGGGCACTTAATTTGTGCCTGTTAGATTTACTGTTTTTCATCAGCAAGCAACGCTTGCGGCCGGAGCATGTTAAAGGCGCCCAATAACTCTCCTCCTTTGTTTGCCCTTGACAGCTCTTACAGAGACTGCTGGATGACAGAAAACCAACAGTGGAGCTGATAAAAAAGGAGGGAGAGAAGGTTGCAGAACTGGCAGAGTCTGTGGATAAGGAGAAGGTTGCAAAAGAGATCGAATGCCTGGGGCAGAGGTGGGACACTCTGCTCAAGAAGGCTGAGAACAGGTCTGTATAAAACTACTGTAATGTTAAACCCCATTGTAAATAAAGTGAGATTCAGAGGTTATGTTGCTCTGAAAGGTTTTCCTACGTATTAAAGCATAGTGATTTATTTATTGAATTTGTGTATTTGCCTGGATTTGGATCTGGGAAAAATCAAACCTTACAAAGAACCTCAGACTGCTACATGCACATTTAAACTGAAGCCTAAAGGAATAGTTCAACGTGTTTAGGAAATGTACTTGTTTGTTTTCTTGCCAAGAATTAGATGATAAGATCGATACCACTGTAATGTTTGTATGGTAAATATGGAAGTAGCTGACAGCTGGTTTGCTAAGTTTAGCACAGAGCCTGGAAACAGCTCGCCTGGCTCTGTGCAGAGCATGAGCATGAGATATAACATGCTAATTGGTGAGATTTGGAGGTTTTTTGGACAGAACCCAGTTAGCTGTTACCTCCTGTTTCAGTCTTTGTGCTAAGCTAACTGGCTACTGTGAACAATCTGTGTGGAAAGCAAAAGAAGTTGAATACAATCCTATCTGGAATCCTATCAGCTAATGTCTGATGACAATTTTTTATTAGCCTTTAAAAAAAAATCTACATTCTAATGCACACATCTGTGTGCCAAAACGGACCTAAAACATTGATAAAAAGTATTGATGAAGTTAATTGGACTGCACAAAATAACTAGAGAGGAAGTCTTGGCCCGGATGTCTGTTATCTGGGTAACTGCCGGCTACACCGGAACATTAAAATATTTCCTCCAGAGGATAAATGATCATCAGACTGATAGCTGATGGGTTGAGAGATTGAGACCATCCAGACCTTTCAAGTTCAGAAAAATGGCGTAAAACATTATTTATATCAATTTCCAATAATAACATATTTTCTTATAGCTCTGGTTGATATAAACCTGTCTGCCACTCTGTCCATTACTGTGCTTTGCTCCTAATCTGTTCCTGTCTGCATGAATGTGTCAGGCACAAGCAGCTAGAGAGCATCTTAGTGGTCACTCAGCAGTTCCACGAGACCCTGGAGCCCCTGAGCGAATGGCTCGCCACTACAGAGAAACACTTGGCCAACTCCGAACCCGTCGGCACTGAGACGTCTAAGCTGGAAGATCAGATCTCTCAGCATAAGGTAATATCCATCGTCTGACATCATTACCATATGTTTTTATGCTGTCCAGCTGAATTCAGTTTCATTTATTTTTGCTCGTTACTTAAAGTATTTGCTTTTCATTATTTCCCATTCCGTTTTTCATTAAATTTCAGTTTGTATTTTGTTTTATGTGTGTGTTTTCTGTTTGTGTCACATTCCCCTGGTTCCTTTCCCATCCCCTGCGGTCAGGCCTTAGAGGAGGAGATAATGAATCACAGTAAAGACCTGTTACAGGCCGTCAGTCTGGGTCAGATGCTCAAAACTGTGAGCTCAGCAGATGAAAAGGAGTTTGTTCAGTCCAAACTGGACGCCACCCAGGCCAGTTACATAGAGCTGCAGGAGCGATGCAGGAGGAAGGCGGAGATGCTGCAGCAGGCTCTGGCGAACGCCCAGCTGTTCGGCGAGGATGAAGTGGCCCTAATGAACTGGCTGAGCGAGGTGCACACAAGGCTGAGCGAAGTGTCCGCCGAGGACTACAAAGTAGATGTTCTTGAAAAGCAGCTGGCAGAACAACGGGTATACACTCCTCCTCAGGCCATGCATTATGTTTTCCTTTCATTTAAGTTGCATCAATCATGTTCACTGTTTATTTCAGTGTGTGTGTGTCGTGCATTGTTTACACTGGAAAGTTTCTTGCCACTCTCAATAACTTCCTAAGCTTTGCTTTTATTTCAGGCACTACAAAGTGACATTGAGTTGAGGAAGAGGAATGTTGACCAAGCCGTCTCTAATGGGATGGAGCTTCTGAAGCAAACAACAGGCATGTCTAACTTTATTACGTTCCTTTCACAGTTAATAAAGCCGAATCTCAGCAAACAACTCTTTCTCTGTAATACACATCATAAGGCGTCTTGCCTCATTAAGGGGGTGTTTTACAGAATCAAAAATTACATCATAAATCTTCTTTCGTTTGCTAGCATATTTAAAAATACATCAGATTTTTTGATATCCCTTTCAAGAAAAATTTGGCTATCATGCTGCGGGTCAGATGAGAGGATACCAACACTAGTCTTTTATAAAGACCACACTGCCTATTTTGTTACTTTTGGACAAAGCCAGATGAGTTGTTTTCCCTTGTTTATGGTCGTTATGCTAAGCTAAGCTAACCATCTGCTGGCTCCAGGAAATATTTACCATTCAGATATATTCAGAGTGGTTTTAACTTCTCATCCAACCCTCTCAAATTGCTTACAATGTTGTATGAAATATTGTTTTTTAACATGCAAACAAATGAAATGTGTGGCCCCAAACACTATTTTGCCTTTAAAACCTCACTGACTCTTGCTCCTAGTTTGCTTTCTGCAGCGAGCAGCAGACTGTGCTTCCCCAAACTGCAGCAGAAATACAACACTCCTTGAATTCGTATATAATAATTTACTTTCTATTTATAGGTGATGAGGTGGTTGTTATCCAAGGCAAACTGGACGGAATAAAAACAAAGTATGCTGAGATCAACTCCATGAGTGACAGCGTTTTGAAGACTTTGGAACGGGTTCTGGGTCTTTCGACCAAGCTGCAGAATACTCATGAGGACCTGAGCTCCTGGCTCGACAAAGTGGAGGCTGAGGTCAGCGCTTTTGCTGATCAGGAGCCAGTGGGCGAGCAGCTCATTCATGCACAGAGCAGACAGAAGGTAAGAGTTTCTATAATCAGAGTTTGAGAAATAAAATGAATAACACATGTAATGTTAAACATGCAGTGTTTCTAACGCTCAGTGAGCTGCACATCTGCGCATTCTTTATGCTGATGTTTTCTGTGTGTCATGTAATCTTGTCCAGGCCTTGTTGAAGGAGAGCAAAGACCTAAAACCAGCGATAGACAAGCTAAATGAGTTGAGCAGCTCTCTCCTGGATCTAATCCCCTGGCACACTCGTGAGGGTCTGGACAAGCTGGTGACTGAGGATAATGAGCGGTACAAAGGCGTCTGTGACACCGTCACCCAGCAGGTCAACCAGATCAACGCTGACATACTCAAGTCACAGCAGGTAAACAGGATTTAATTCTTCCTCTTCTGCTTTAATTTCCGCATTTAATTAGGAGTGAAAAGGTTTCCAGCAATAAAAAATGTCAATGATTTTTCTCTGTTTCCAGTTTGAGCAGGCTGCAGACACTGAACTCTCCTGGCTGACTGAAGCTGAGAGGAAGTTGCTGTCGATGGGTGAGATCAGGCTGGAGCAGGACCAAACCACAGCCCAGCTCCAAGCACAGAAGGTTAGCCTATCATCATACATTAGTGTGTGTGTGTATGGATAGACACAGGCCTCCATTGAAACAAAGTACAGTAAACACAGCGGCTTGTTGTGTAAGGTCCAATCAAACTCACTCTACCGGTTTTCCAGATCTTCTCCATGGACATTATGAGACACAAAGATGCTGTGGATGATATTGTGAAAACAGGAAAAGCCATAATGAACAGCAAAAACACAGAGGAGAAAGAAATCTTGAAGGTATAAAGAATTTGTTTCCAATTTTAAAATGGCCCGTTCATTATCAAGAATATGCATCAGAGTTAAAATGTTCTTGGTTTTCAATCAGGCACGGACCCAGACTCTCTTGGAGAAATACGCCGCCGTCAGTCAGCTGAACTCGGAGCGGTGTCTGCAGCTGGAGCGAGCCCAGTCTCTGGCCGGTCAGTTCTGGGAGACCTTTGAGGAGATGTGGCCGTGGCTTCAGGAAACCCTGAGCGCCTTCAGCCAGCTGCCGCCGCCCTCCATCGAGTACGAAACACTCAGGCAGCAGCAGGAAGAACTCAGGGTAAGAAGATGTTGAGTACAAATGTAGTATTTCTGTATTAAACCATCTACAAAAGGACGATCCACCCATGTTACATGTGCCTGTTTCATTAGAATGAAATTACATAAACTATTATACAACATCATCAACATCAGTTTTTTTGTCGATTGAGAGAAAATTCAAAAATTGACAGAAAATTTCATAGCGTGTCATTTCCTCTCCAGCAAATGCGAGAGCTGATTGCAGAACACAAGCCCCACATCGACAAGATGAACAAGACCGGGCCGCAGCTGCTTGAACTCAGCCCAGTGGAGGGAGAGCCCATCAGAGAGAAGTACACCGCTACCGACCAACTTTACACCAAACTCAAGGCTGATGTCAAGCAGAGAGCTGCTACTCTGGACGAGGCCATCTCCAAATCCACCCAGGTGAGGAGCAGCTGTTCATACATTCATATATTGTCATACATTTTAAAGAAATGGCCACTTATTAAAAGTGTTTGCATGTGCCCTGTCTATGAAAACATTAAAAACAATGTTAAAATGTTGGCAATCATACTAAGATAACATTTTGTGATTATTATTTTTAATATGTTTAAAATAAATAATTATCACAATGAATAGAGTTCATAGGTAGCTGTTACATAGCAACATGATGACCATGTTTCAATCTAAAACTTTTGATCATTTTGCATTAGAGCTACAACTATTATTTTTCATTTAAATATTGTCATTAATGTATTGTCTATTATTATAATTTTCTTAATTTACCATTAGATTGTTTAGTCTATGAAATGTCAGAAAAAGTGAAAAATGTCCATGACAACTGTCCAGAACCCACACTTTTCAATCATTTTTACACATTTTTAAGAGGTTTTACAGGGTTGTTTCTTGCTATAAATACAGTGACTTTCTGTAACAGGAGATCCAAACGTTTCCCCAGCTTTCTCTAGTGATATTACTATATAAAGTATGAATACAAACTGAGGTTTCCTTCCCTCGTTCTCCACCAGTTTCATGATAAAATCGACCCGATGTTGGAATCCCTGGAACGGATCGCCGAACGCCTGCGGCAGCCTCCGTCAATCTCTGTGGAGGTGGACAAGATCAAGGAGCAGATTACTGAAAATAAAGCCGTCTCTGTGGATTTGGAGAAACTGCAGCCGTCTTATGAGACACTGAAGCAGCGAGGCGAGGAGATGATCGCACGATCTGAAGGAGCAGATAAGGACATATCTGCCAAAGGTATGGTATAAATTATGTGATCGTATTTGTCAGAGGGACTACTTATAAGAGCCAGTGAGACAAACAGCTTAATAAAAGGTCAACAGTAGGAAAAATATCCGAGGCCAAAACTTTAATTCTCTCCCCATCAAAACATGTGCAATCATTCTGAAATCCTTGGCTTAAGATCTTAGTTTGAGTTTTGGATCAGACGTTTTAGTTCACTGGATTGAAAAAGCTTTCCTCCAGGTGTGGCTTTAATGAGAATGCCATTCTTTTTTTGGATACAAGGGAAAGTCCAAGCAAGAGACAGAGAGCTTCTCATTAAGCCTGTAAATGTGTGAAATATGTTCTGATGAATGCACGCTGACAGTTTTTGTATTCAATGTTTTATTAACTAATGTATTTTTTTATCCTAGTTGTTCAAGACAAACTGGACCAGATGGTTTTCCTCTGGACCGACATCCAGGCCTTAGTGGAGGAGCGTGAGGCCAAGCTGCTGGACGTGATGGACCTGGCGGAGAAGTTCTGGTGCGACCACTGCGCTCTCATCGTCACCATCAAAGACAGCCAGGACCTGCTGAGAGAGCTGGAGGAGCCCGGGGTTGACCCTTCAGTCGTCAAACAGCAGCAGGAGTTTGTGGAGGTACGCAGATCCCCAAAATGATATTTTATGATCACTCAGTGGGCGAGTGAAACCTAAGGAGCTTATTTCTTTGTTTGTTTTCTGCAGGGATTTAAAGAGGAGATCGATGGGCTGCAGGAAGAACTCGATGTGGTTCGAAACCAGGGTGCAGAGCTCATGACGGCCTGCGGGGAACCTGACAAACCTGTGATAAAGAAAAGCGTTGATGAGGTATCAGATAACATTCAAAACCATCTTTATCTTCTCTACTTGCTGAGAGTTTGGAGTGCTGTTTTCCGGCTTGTGGTGAAGTTCTCTCGTGTGTCATTTTCCAGGTGAACTCAGCATGGGAAAATCTCAATAAGACTTGGAAGGAGAGAGTCGAGAGGCTGGAGGAAGCCATGCAGGCTGCTGTGCAGTTTCAGGACGGCTTGCAGGTACTTTAATCAGCGCTTCATTGTATTTGAGTTTGTGTCTGAAATATATCTCTGAATGAAGTTTGAAATGATGATTTCAAGGCTTCTGAAATGTAACAAAGACAGCAAAGGAAGTATGTTTATTCAAATGTCAAGGGAAAATATCCTTTAAGTCATTATAATGAGACATTTTTAAAAATAATAACTTACTTATCTTAAATAATGTATCACAAAATAAATACATTGTATCTTTTGAGAAATGTTCTCATTGTTTTAGGATACTTTATCAATATTTTGAGAAAATTTCACATTATAATGATCTTTTTTCCATCACAAGGATACCTTTTCATCTTTTTTTTCTTCTACTGACAGAAATGTATGAAAGTGTAAGCATTCACTCAACAAAAATAATATTTGCCAGGCTTTTACTGAATTAGAAAGAAAGAGAAAGAGAAAATTATCTCATATCGAAATCTGATAATTATCTAATCAATAGTGCAAAATATGTTACTTAAAAACTATTATTATTATCTCATGAGATATTTTTTTTTATAAAGAAAAACAGAATTCTGTGGTATTTATCTTGTTTATTCTAAAAAACAGGACAAGTACCTTTTTCTCTAAGTGAATGAATTGCAATTCCAAATATACAACATTTCATTACTGTAATTTTTTATTTGCCTTCAATAGAATAAACTTGTTCATGGAGACAAGTTAAACACACAGGGAACCAACCAGTTTTTAAGACCCCCTTTAGGAACCACAGACCACAGTGATTTTTATTGAAGTGATATAACATTTTATGAGAGACCTATTCATTTTGAAACAATAAACACGAACCACAGTGCTGCGCTATTTTTGGCTCAAACTCTAAATCTGTTTATGAAGTTCTTCCAAGATTGTTTCATGTTGAAAAAAAAAGATGGAGTCCTCTTCCCGGCTGCTGTAATTTGATCACACTCCTTTAAGGTGACAGTATTTAAGTTTAGGATTTGTTTTTCCAATGTGTCGACCATAGATTCACTACTAACTGGAAGGCCGAGTGCATAACATGACACTAGCTGTGAAACATGACTCCCTGTGCGCTGAGCCGGGTTTTCTCTCAATAACAATGGTTTCCCACGTTTTACTCAGGGTATGTTTGACTGGGTGGATATTCTGGAGAGCAAACTGGATTCAATGACACCCGTAGGCACAGACCTGGAAACTGTCAAGCAGCAGATTGTGGAGCTCAAGGTAAAGTGTTTAAATATACAACAGCAGATTATTCGTCTCGTTCTAGTTTTATATCAGCTGTGTTTATGTCCAGTGCATGTTCACCTGCCACAGTGGCTAAAAAAAGCTCTGTGAATGTAGCTTCATACAGTATACACACTGTCTTTGATGTCCAGTAAGACAAATCTTGTGCTGAAAAGCGCAGTCAGTAGAGCCACAGGTATTGTCCACAGAGCTTTGTGCATTTGTTGACTGATTGGGTTGTACCGCTGTGTGCGCTCTGCGTATCAGGAGTTCAAAGGAGAGGCGTACCAGCTGCAGATCGAGATGGAGCGCCTCAACCACCAGGCGAGCCTCCTGCTGAAGAAGGTGACGGAGGAGGCCGATCGATGCGCCATCCAGGAGCCCATGTCCGAGCTCAAGATGCTCTGGGACAACCTGGACGAGAAGATCATCAGCCGACAGGTCAGAGAGGGAAACATGTGGAGGGAGAGCTTCAATGTGGCAACATGCTGTTTGAAGGGGACCTCAAGCATTTCAGATACATGCATGTATCTGCAGGCAGATGATAAAAAAACATGTTTTAGTTTAAACCACATATTACAAGTATGAACCTGAAAATAAGCATCATATGTCAATCCTTTTTTAATCAGTGGTGGAATGTAACTCAGTACATTTCCTCAAGTACTGTACCTGAGTTACTTGTACTTTACTTGAGTATTTCCATTTTATGTTTCTCCATGCTTTTACTCCACTACATTTTGAGGCAAATATTGTACTTTTTTAGCTGCCAGCTTTAGTTTCTTTTCAGACCAAGATTTAACTTTAAATAATTCCGGCACTTTAAATTTGTCATTTTTTTGTTATTCAACCTTATAGCAGTGCATTAAGTAGTTTAAATGGGCCCAACCTTGAGAAAATTAAAACACTGCTTACATAATGCATTAATAATAATAATAATCCCTTAATATGTTTGAAATATTTATGACAGACTGAGGAACATTCAGCATAAGGAGTACTTTTATTTTTTATACTTTAAGTACATTTGATGCTGATACTTTTGTACTTTTACTGAAGTAAGTTTTGAATGCAGGACTGTTACTTGTAGTCATTTCACAGTATGTTATTAGTACTTATACTTAAATTAAGGATCTGGATACATTTTCCACCACTGCTTTTAATATAATATGTAATAACTCTATATGAATTATGTCTGTAATTTACCTCTGCCGGTTGTCATGAACTATAATATAAACTCGACAATGGCTCAAACAGGGTCTGGAATATGTTGCATTGTATGCATGTCGAGTGCTTTCACACGCTGCAATATCTAATGGTTTAATCTGTCATTAATCCAGCACAAACTGGAGGGAGGCCTTCTGGCTCTGGGCCAGTTCCAGCACGCACTGGACGAGCTGCTGGCCTGGATGAGCCACACCGAGGAGCTGCTCAACGACCAGAGGAAGGCTGGAGGAGACCCCAAAGCCGTGGAGATAGAGCTCGCCAAGCATCATGTACGGCAAAATATGACATGTATTAGTAGTCAAACAGAAATGAGCTCATGTAGATTTGTAACTTTGACATGTCTTTATCTCTCCAGGTTCTCCAGAATGACGTGCTGGCTCACAAGGCGACAGTTGAGTCCGTCAATAAGGCCGGGAATGATCTGGTGGAGTCCACCGCTGGAGAGGAAGCTTCCAGTCTGCAGAGCAAACTGGAGAGCCTGAACCAGCGCTGGAAAGCCATCCGGGAGAAAACGGAGCAGAGGAAGCAGCAACTAGAAAGTGCTCTGCTGCAGGTGTGAAAATTACTCTCAGCACAACTGTCATGTCATTACTCATGTTTAACAAGCTTCATTTTTCTCTCCCAGGGGAGCGAGGAAGTTATGTCGGTCAGAGATTGTTTTTGGAGGAGTGATCCCTTTCTCTGCCCCCCCCCTCCTCATTCCCTTTCTATTCATTACTTTGACCTTTAGCGGGGTGCTTTGATGCGATATTAGAAAGAGAAATATGTTTTGAATTTATATTTTTTATTAGGAAAAAAAATCTTCAACATCACATAATCTGTTCCAGGTTGAGGGGGTTATCAGTATTTATCAGAAAAAAGTCAAAAATGTAATAACAGAAGGTTTTATTTGGTAAGATAAATAACATTTTATATATAACATTTTGATTATTTATTAATTTTTTTTTATCAAAGCTATTATTGTGTTACTTCTTTAAATGTATACTAATGGATCCAAGGAATTAATAACTCAGACATCCTCCTCCCTGAGCCATAGGTTGCAAACAATGCATGTGTGTGACACCTTTTGTCCTGACTCAGGTTGTATTGTGTTGTAGGCCCAAGGTTTCCATGGTGAGATAGAAGATATGCAGCAATGGCTGAAAGACACAGAGCGTCAGCTGTTGGCATCAAAGGCTGTGGGAGGCTTACCAGACACGGCCCGGGAGCAGCTTAACGCCCATCTGGTATGTGTTTAACAATATGAAAGGCCGCATACAGATGGCAGGCTTGTAAGGAGACGACGATGTCTTTTCTGTGTTTTATCTCAAGTGTGAAAATTAAATGACATTGCAAAATACACTACTTGCATCCCCCTGCAGAAGATGACAAAAAGCCCTCAAAGTGTTTCAAATTGATTTAGCCGTGTCTGACTATAATGAATTTGGGAATGTTTCCCGTCTTTGTTTTCCTTTTTCTCTAATGGAGAAACCAAAGACACTTTCACAACAAACTCTCCCTGCAGAGATGGCATTATATTCAAGCAAAAACAGAGGGATTACTTGTGGGAACATGCCTCTGAGGGTCTTATTCTTTCACCATTTTTGGAGCAGATTTGGAGCAGATTTGGAGCAGCATAAAAATAAAGTGCACTGACAAATTAATCACACTTCAGACAGCACAGACTCTCATATTGTTATCCAAAATAAAGCAGCGCTGTAATTTAGTCTGTTTGACGAAAGCGTCGTGTCTTTGTGTCTCCTTCTTGCAGGAGTTGTGTTCTGCCTTCGAGGCGAAGGAGGAGCTGTACCAGGAGCTGCAGAACAAGGGTCACCAGCTGCTCGCGCTGACACCTGAGGGTCCAGACAGCAACACGGAGCAGGACCTCGCCAACCTCAAGGACAAATGGGAAGCTGTGCAGGGGAAGGTCACTGAGAGAAAGGTACGCAGGGAAGAGTTGCGGTGAGGACGGTTGACTTACGCGGCTTACTGATTCACAGCTTTAGGTCTCAGTGAGAGATCGCTGACATGCTCTTGAGCCATGACTCTGTGTTTGTAAGCCTCTGATCCCGATAATGAACGGTGTAAGGACGACGTGTTGGCATGGGCACGCAGGATGTGGTTAGCTGTAGATCACAGCAGGCGAGTTACTGTGTGAGTCAGTGGAACAACTGCGTCTCATACAGTTTGCTGCCTCAGGGAACAGTTGACAAGTGCATACAATGAATAATAGAGCGAAGCTGATATTGAGCCAAAATAAGGATTCATCAGTTGTTCTTTTTAGAAATCTTATTTACGTCTTATTCCTTTGTGAGATTTCCTCACTTTCGTTGCTATAATAAATAAACATCAGTATTTATTTATTTTTTATGACGGAAAGATAAATCTGCTCTCCCTCACCTCTCTCGCTCCAGATATGGAGCTCCTCATTCTGGCTGCCTCGGAGTTTGCTGTAACATTTTGCTTTTGCTTCCTATTTACTTTGGTCCTGTTCCCAGGAATTCAAAGTCTAGATAAATCTTAGAGCAGCTCAGAGTTGCAGCTGCCGGCCAAACTCTCTCAGCAATGTGACGCTTCTTGTGTGCAGACGGTCAAACACGTTTTCCAAGCAGAAGAGAGTTCATTCAAGCAATTAGTTCATTTATTTTGTTATCTGAATAAAGTCTAGAGTTTCCCGGGGTTACATGAAAAGGTTTTAGAGTAGCTCAACTAATTTGAAAAAAAAAGGAAAAGAAATTATGATATGATGAAATGAGTATCCCCACATATCAACATTAGGTTAACTGTAACACGTGAACACTGCAGTTATATATCTGGGAAAAAAATAGTAAGCAAGCAAGCAAAAAAGTAGAAGAAGAGTAACAGGAAGCTAAAAGTGAGGAATAAATGTTAGGAATAAAAAGATAAAAGCATGTATTTAATTCAAGTTCTTAATTAAAAGTAATTGAGAATATTTATCATATTAAATACAAGTTGAAGAAGAAATGGTTAAAATGGTTAGCTAAAAAGTAACATTAATTGATTAATGGTTTAAATATATAGTTAAAAGTAATGGATTTATGTTAAAATGCTGATCTAAAATTCAGATATAATAAGGTAGGAAAGATATTCCTTTATTAATCTCACAATGGGGAAATTTCCAGTGTTACAGCAGCAAAATTGTATAGAAGAAAAAAAATATATAGATATAAAAAAAAAATAAAAATATAAAATATAAAGAAGCTACAATGAAATAAAAAAAAGTAAACAAGCAATAGTAACAAGAAATATAAAAGTAATTTAAACAAGAAGAAATATAAAACATTTGATCATATACAATTTAGACTCAAATAAAATAAAAATTGCACCATTACACAGAGAAAAGTATTTATATTGCACAATGGAATAATAACACACGTGACTGAAATATTGAAAAATACTGATATTATGTACATTATAGTGCAGTTATTGTCAGGTTTAACTGATGGACAATTGGAATAGTTATATTAAAGGAACATAGTTAAGCTGTTGAAATACCAGTTAAAGTAACACGTTGTTTCAACATTTAGCTTAATAAGTAATATTGCTGATGAAAACAAATATTGACCATTCAACTGTATGAAAAAATGAACAAATGTAGTGGTACATGACTTCATCTGACGGGTTGTGGGGATACCTTGCACTAGCTGGACTCTTATCATATGAGAGAAGCACATTATTATCTATAACTCTCATCATGTCTGTAACATCATTAACGGAGCTTGTACGATCATTTGATGAGCCTGTGGCAGCGACCTCGGCTGTAGCAACAAATGGATGTTTTCCAGCGATGCAGTCACTGTGAATGACTTCTCATTCAATTAAAAGCTCATCATTCCTTCTCTGCTTCACCACCAGCCTCTCCAGAGATGGTCACTTCCTCTGGTTAAGCAGAGGTCATGGTCGGCACAACTCGAGTGTAATTGTTATTTTTTCCTTCCTCTTAATCTGGTGTTGTGGCAACCGGGCGGTTTGTTTTCAGCAGCATGTTACGGCTTGTAACACTGCTCTTTTGTTACAGTGAAAAATGACATGACTGTGCCTGATGATGTGTTTTGTCTACAGGTGAAACTAGAAGAAGCCTTGACGCTCGCCACAGATTTCCACAACTCTCTGCAGGACTTCATCAACTGGCTGACACAGGCCGAGCAGACGCTGAACATGGTCTCCCCGGCCTCCCTCATACTGGACACCATCATGTTTCAGATTGATGAGCATAAGGTAATGTTTGCACAGTCGCACAGTCTCAGAAGAGAAATAAAATCCTGATGATGTGAAATGTCATCCAGTGTAATCTGTTAGTCTGTGTCATGTAAAAAGTTGCAGTTTATGTTTCATAATTCACTATTGGGCTTTGCTACCGAGCCAAGATTCAGTTTTTTATTTTAGTAGTGCACACAAATAATTCAAATGATTTACCAATTAACCATTTCCCAGTTTTTCACACATATGTATAAAAGTAAATGAGGAATTCTTTGAGTCCATGACCTTCACTTCCTAGAATAAATGTCAATTTGTCATGTATGGGCTTTATATTTTCATACTTCCATATGAAATACCACATATGTACTAACATATGTATCATCCTGACTATCACTACTGTTATGCCGCTTTTGCATTAATGCCCATAACACACATTGTTGACTATAAACTGAACCAAGCTGAACTTACATTTCTATCGCTCATTTCAGGAAGAGAGAAAGAAAATGGGATTATGAAGTTCACCCATTTATCCCAAATTTGGTTGTATTTATTTTTTTGGATCATCAAAGAATAAGTTATTTTTTCCATTTTAAATGTTTAAACAGAATTGTTCCGTACCAGTCTTCCGATGTAGGTGGTCCTGGATTCAGCCGCTTTCTTTTAATTGATTTTTTTCTTGCTGCTGACATAGAGACTCCATTAGTTTTATCATTCTGAAGCTCACTAGCACATCAGTCAAAGTACTTTTTAGTCTCACAACACCTGACCTAAACCTTTCTCTTCTCTGTTGCGTTCAGATGTTTGTGACCGAGGTGAACGCCCACAGGGAACACATCATTGAACTGGACAAGACAGGAACCCATTTGAAGTACTTCAGCCAGAAGCAGGATGTGGTCCTGATCAAGAACCTGCTGCTGAGCGTTCAGGGCCGCTGGGAGAAGCTAGTGCAGCGGTCTGTCGAGCGAGGTCGTCTGCTGGATGACGCCAGGAAGAGAGCCAAACAGGTACCGCTCGGTGTATATTCACACAGGGTTTAAAACAGGTTTTCTTTCACTGTTTTTAGGGGTTTTTATTATCATTGGAAAGCTCTGGAAACTGTATATTAAGCCTGTTTCATATTAGTCTGTAGCTTATTACGGCGTTTTCATTAGTTTGGGCCCTTTTCTGCTCTCAGCGCCTGAAAAGCTGAACATTTAACAGGTCACGGCCATAAATCAAGTGAAATCATACCTCTTTCAACATGCTTTGTTTGTGCCTTACTTCTTCATTAGTTCCATGAAACTTGGAATAAACTGATGGAGTGGTTGGACGAGTCTGAGAAGACTCTGGACTCAGAGGTGGAAATTGCCAACGATCCAGACAAAATCAAGACGCAGCTGGCGCAGCACAAGGTGAGCATCGTCTTATCAGGCTTTACACTGAAGAGAATAAAAGTTAGAATAACGAGGCACCTTTGACAGCAGAGTTTCATTCATTTAACAAAAACAACGTCTGCATCCAAACTGTTTTCTTTTACAAGTGGGAATAATGAGACAGCTTTATGTGGAATCTATGAGTGCTGGAAACAGTGAAAGCTATTTATGGAAAGTACAGTATCTACAGAATGCATTAGTCGTGCATTTGCCTGTTATATACATTCCCTTCTTGTCGTCCCTGCAGTAATGTGGGGATATTGTGTTAATCCTATCATAATCCTCGGATGGACCAAATGTATTAGACGTGACCTTGTTTTTGGATACTTTTAAGCTCTGTGGAGCAGTGGCTCTTGAGTTCTGACCCCTTTTTTGTTTTCCACATAGAACTCTGTCTCCTCTATCACTAAACACACACAGATTAGGATATCTCACACGCCAAGAGCAGCAGGAAGAAAAACTAAGAAGGTTCACTGTGACCCCAGTTCATTTAAAGCACAAGACGAGAAAATAATCCACTAAACTCTGTTTAACTTTATCAATACAGTCAAATTCTGAAATACATTTACTCAAGTACTGTACTTTAAGACAATTTTGAGGTACCATTTATGTAACTTTATACTTACATTTTGAGGCATTTTTTTTATAGTTTTTCTCGACTTACATTGAGCTGCCAGCTTTAGTTACTTTTCAGGTTGAGATTTAACATAAAAAACATGATCAATTTAGAATGATTAGACTTATCTATTAAATAAAACCTCATAAAAAAGCATGTTAAGTAGTTAAAATGAGCGTTGTCTTTACAAAAATAAAACGTTTCTTACATAAATGCATCAATATAAATAATCTAATAATATATTTTGATATATATCAATCTGTGTAGGCCCATTTTGCAAGTACTCCAACAACTTTTTAAACTTAAAGTACATTTTGATGCTGGTACAGTTTCAAATACAGGAATTGCTTGTAGTGGAATAATGTCATAGTGTGATATTAGTACTTTTAATTGAGTAAGGGATCTGAATGCTTTTTCCACCACTGATTGTCTGGATGATGGCGTTTTTTAATGACATTGTTTCTGGCACACAGGAGTTCCAGAAAGCTGTGGGCAGCAAACACTCCGTGTATGACACCACCACCCGAACAGGACGCGCCCTGAAAGACAAAACCTCCCTTCAGGATGACAACCAGAAGCTGGACGACATGCTGAGTGAACTGAGGGACAAATGGGACACTGTTTGTGGCAAATCAGTAGAAAGGTAAAGATCGCTGTATTCAACGTCATCAACTGCTAGTCAGCGTGTGTGCGGCCTTCATTCACTGTGAATGATTTTTGCTCTCCCGCAGACAAAACAAGCTTGAGGAGGCCCTGTTGTTCTCCGGCCAGTTTACAGACGCTCTCCAGGCTCTCATTGACTGGCTGTACAGAGTGGAGCCTCAGCTGGCTGAGGACCAGCCCGTACACGGAGACATAGACCTGGTTCTCAACCTGATCGACAACCACAAGGTGGGAAACAACTGCAACCACATTACAGCAACAACCAAAGCTTTTTAAGTTGATCTGCTGGTTAAACACCGGCCACAAAAGTTTTCAGTGGCCGCATCGAAACTCAACTTCAAAAGTATTCACCGCTGCATTAACACCACCCTTTCCTTTCATCGGGGATTGTCATCACAATAGACAACAAAGGACACTCAAACCACACCAGGGCTGGACTGTAAATCCACACAACAAAAGCTCTGTAGTACCTTTCCATGGAGAGTCCCTGTTCTTTGAACTTTTCATGTGTGGATGTTCTGTTTGCTCATTCCCAGTGTTATTATTAATAATACCTGCACTACATCAGCAACAGAAGTCGCTCTGTTTCTTGTTGCAATAACAGCTGTGAAATGGTTAGCGGCATGTTGTAATCCCCAAGTACAACTTCCCTCCGATCTTCTTAATTAAAATGATAAGTAGCAGGAAATGCTTCAGTTGTCCACATGTTAAACTAGTAAGTATGTTGTGTTTTGGTTCATGTTGTAACTGTTTCCTTGGTCGCTGCAGGTTTTCCAGAAGGAGTTGGGAAAGAGGACAGTCAGCGTCCAGGCCCTCAAACGTTCAGCCCGGGAGCTGATCGACAGCAGTCACGACGACTCGTCTTGGGTCAAAGTCCAGATGCAGGAGCTGAGCACCCGCTGGGAGACGGTGTGCAACCTCTCTGTGTCCAAACAGGCCCGGCTGGAGCAGGCCCTGTGTCAGGTACTGAGGAGCCCCTGCAGGTGATACACAGGAAGTAAAGTGATGCTGTGAGTCTGACTGATCTGTGTCCTCTGGCTGCAGGCTGAGGAGTTTCACTCCACTGTTCACATCCTGCTGGAGTGGCTGGCCGAGGCGGAGCAGAGTCTGCGGTTCCATGGCACTCTGCCTGATGATGAGGAGGCTCTCCAGGCGCTTATCGAACAACACAAGGCAAGCAGTGCAAATATTTATATTATTTTTGGAAAAGAGGTCCAACAATGGAATGCTCAGTGAAGTGCTAAACCCATAATCCAATCAGCAAACGTGAGAAAAGACAGAACATCTTAAAGACAAAATAGTCACATTTAACTAATAAGTTGCATGTGAGAGTTTCGCCTTATCTCTTACATGTATATTTAAATTTTACATGTAGACAGTATTTGTTGTTTTGATAAATAAATGTACAAAACTGACATCTTTTTAACCTTTTCTTTGAGTTAACATTTAAGACTCTGATTCTTTAATTGCAGCATGTCTGCAAGTAGATGCCCTGTCCTCTTTCATGCCAAAAATCTAGTTTTTTTTTCTCATCCATGATCCTTTTTTTACTGAAATAGCTCTGTCCTGATCCAATTTTAGCATCATGAGCCATGCTTCATTTTTATGTCTGCAGAAAAGAATCCCATTGTAAACATTCTCTCGTTCCCATTTGCTATTTTTAAGGAGTTCATGAAGAAACTGGAGGAGAAGCGAGCGGCTCTAAATAAAGCAACCAGTATGGGCGAGGCGATCCTGACCATCTGCCATCCAGACTCTATCACAACCATCAAACACTGGAACACCATCATTAAAGCGCGGCTCGAAGAGGTCAGTTCACAGCTGCGTACATGCCTTTCATTCCCACAGGTATGACGGAGTACAATTACACATTCTGGATGATTCGAGCTACAAAAGACCTCCTCCGGCTTTCTACTTTTTCCACTAAATTCACTTTTTGTTGTGGCTTACAGTTTGTGTGCATCATCACACATCAGGCGTTCCTCTGGCTCTGTTCAGTGTGAGTAATAACTTTAATGTTGATGCTACAGGTGCAGGCGTGGGCGAGGCAGCACCAGCAGCGACTGGCAGCGGCCCTCACTGAGCTGTTGGCCACTCAGGAGCTGCTGGAGAACCTGCTGACCTGGCTGCAGTGGGCGGAGACCAACCTCAACGATAAGGACAAGGAGCAGCTGCCGCAGGAGATCGAGGAGGTCAAAGCCCTCATAGCAGAACACCAGGTGAAGTAAAACTGCAAAAAAAATCATTTTTACTTTAGGTGACTGAACATGAGCTGAACTGGAAGCATACTTGTTGCTTTTTCCGGCAGGCATTCATGGAGGAAATGACCAGGAAGCAACCAGATGTTGACAAAATCACTAAGACACACAAAAGGAAGGCTGCCGTGGAGCCTCCAGTCCAGTCTCAGATCCCGGTGCTCGACAAAGGAAGAACTGGAAGTATGTATCCCCCAATTAGCCCTGATAGGGCGTGACCCGAGCCATCTGGTCCAGTGTTTAGTCACCACAGGGTGACGCGACATCCTCATCTCGTCCATTTTAGCACCTGGAATGATGTCACTGCTCATCTATTCGCCTGGCGAGAGCACATTCACTATGAAGGTTTTTGTCTTTCACTTACAGGAAAACGATCCCCCACACAAACCATGTACGCGTCAGCAACGCAGCCTCCCATCGAGACCAAGAACCCGCGGGTTAACCTGCTGGTCACTAAGTGGCAGCATGTGTGGCTGCTGGCTTTGGACAGAAGGAGGAAACTCAATGATGCCATGGACAGACTGGAGGAGGTAATTAATTATTCAGGTTTTATAAAAACCTGCTTACAGTGGAAGCCCATGTTCACCAAAGTGATGAAAAGAAAAATCCTCCAAGTCATTATAATGACAAACTTTCTTCAGTAATGACTGAGAATCTGAGACTGAGACTTTCTCAAAATAATGAATACTTATTGCAAAATAAGGACAAAGTATCTAAAGAATATGACTTATCTTCAAATAAAGAAATAGTATCTCACAATAATGGCTTAGTTTAGCAAAAAAATGACTTTATTATCTAAAAAAAATCAGAAACTTTCTCAAAATAATGATCAATTGCAAAATAAGGACATAATATCTCAAAGTAATGGCTAAGCATCATAAAATAAGTATCTTTTGTGAAACTTTCTTATACTGATGTACAAACAAATTATTATTTGATTATTATTTTGATATAAAAAATGTATATTTTGAAAAAGTTTCTCAATATCTTCAAAGGGGTTTTTTTTTTTTTTGTTATCACTTTTCTTTTTATAATTTTTTCTTTTACTTGGCTTCCAATTATCCCAGTATGACTACAAGTTGTACTCATGTCACTCTTTATTTCTGTGCAGTTGAAGGAATTTGCCAACTTTGACTTTGATGTGTGGAGGAAGCGCTACATGCGCTGGATGAACCACAAAAAGTCTCGTGTCATGGACTTCTTCCGCCGCATTGACAAAGATCAAGACGGGAAGGTGACCCGACAGGAGTTCATAGAGGGCATCCTCTCCTCCAGTAAGTGTCCAACACACTAACTCACACCTCAACAGCAGGTTTTTGCAGCCAGTTAAAGCTCATTGTGTCCCCCTTGGATAGAATTCCCCACCAGTCGTCTGGAGATGAGTGCTGTGGCTGACATATTTGACAGAGACGGTGACGGCTACATTGACTACTATGAGTTTGTGGCAGCTCTTCATCCCAACAAAGACGCTTACAAACCGCTAACAGATGCTGACAAAATTGAAGATGAGGTGAGTTGAACTCTCCTGAATTTCTGAATTTAAATCTCGAGGCATGTTTTGGGAATTATATTTCAATAAAAATGTTCTCTCTTTGTAGGTTACACGACAAGTAGCAAAATGCAAATGCACAAAACGATTCCAAGTGGAGCAAATTGGTGCCAATAAATACCGGGTAAGCAGATTTTTAAGTGTTTGAAAAACGATTTTAAGCAATGTCATGATTATGAAATGTTTTCAATACTTGTAGCTCAGTTTCACAGGAAGGTAAGGATTAAAAGTGTCAATAATCTGTGGTAAAAACTCTAACCTTTCTATATTTTTATTGTTCCTCACATCACCAGTTCTACCTTGGAAACCAGGTACATATGAAAGTCCTCTTCTGTTTTGTCCTTCTGTTCTGTGACTTATCAAGCCTTTTTCATTTACCATGTTTGCTCTCCAATTAACACTCTCTGCCCAGACTCCTGGCTGGTGTTTACAGACTGAAACTCAGAAGTAGACATAAAGATGGCCTTCTGATTTAATCCATAAGGAACATTGGCCTAAGATGTGATTTCAGTCTAACATGAAAAAAAACTCTTTTACTTGTTTATAGCATTTTCATTATTTTGATGGTTTTTGTTTCGTTGGTGAAAATTATTTTAGTAGATATTTATACATCTGCTTTTGAGTTTCAGAAAATACAATATGACAAGCCAATACCATTTCAGCCCATATTTTTTATTAGTCCACGGGCATAAATTCATCTGCTGGGCAGTTTGGAAAATAATGCTTTCTGTGTGCTTGCCTTTGGCGCTTCAGTGTCATGGGAATGATTTACCTCAACACTGGCTGACATACTTTTGGTTAACTGACACTGTTTATTTATTTATTTATTGTCATAGTTGGGCAACCTGGATGATTTCAATGAATATTTTGCTTTTCATTGTACCTACTGAGTTAAAGGATTAGTTTGGCTTTACTGAAGTAGGGTTGTATGAGTTATTGGACCATAGTCAGTGTTTTACTGACAGTAGATGGCAGTCAGCATGTCCACAGTTTCTATGCCAACTAAAAAAATCAATATGAGTTTAAGTGTATGCTAAATTTAAAACATTTTCACTGCTTTACCTTTCTATCAGACAGCTCTGTTCAAGCTATTCTATGCTCTTTTCAAAGCCACCAGACTCCATTGACAAAAACAGTATTTTTACCTCCCAGAACATTGAAGTTGTTCTATAGTTGGAGTTGGTCTGTAGCTGGTCCAGTCAGTTAGTTTGTTTGTGTTATTGTGTGATTCTGGGGAGTCCAAACTGACCCTTTAAAAACCAGACTCACACAGTAACACAAACTAACTAACTCACCAAGGCAGCGAAAGAGCAGAAACTCCTGTGTTGTGTGAGGTAAAATTACTTTTTTTGTCTGGTGGCTTCAGTTTCCTAAACTGAGCTGTCTAATGGCAAGGTAAAGCCATGAAAATATCCTAAATCTACAGTAGCACACACTTAAATTCATCATTATTTTTTTAAACGGTTTAAATTAAATTTTAGCAGTACATTGCTTAGCTTCAGTGCCTGTTTTTCTGCCTGCTTCTCCAAACTGGGGGCCTGCTGACCGCCATCTACTGTTTGCCATACACTGACTATGATTAAGTACCTCATACAACCCCACTTCAATAAATCTGGACTATCCCTTTAATATGTCTTGACAAATTGCATGTTGCAGTTTAAGATTCATGACTGACATGTGTTCATATGCCACACGCTTCCTGAAGCTTGTCTGGATTAAGATTGATAATGGGAGGTGCGAGTAAGAGGGGTAGTGTTGGTTTATGAACTAGTTTGTGTTGATGTGTCACACTACAATGAATTTAAATAATTCTTTTGACAGTTTGGTCTGGTTCACTGCTTACATGACTCCTTAATCGGCGATGAGACAATAGCAAACAGGGAAAATCAAAATCTTACCCCCCACCTACACGTTGCAGTTTTGGAAAGCTGTATTCTGGTAAATAGTTATTCTTAAGATGTTTCTTGTGACTTTTTTTCCTCCAGATCATCATCACATTTAATGTATTTGATCACTTAAATCACCAGTGGCATTAAATCATTATAATAATCATATAAGTGCAAGATTCTTTTACCAGTTGAACATGAGATAGTCGGCACTTTAGCGGAGGGTCATCATTGTTTGGTCATGTCTGCGTGTCACACTGTTGTGGATTAGACGGAAATTATTTGAACCATTCCTCATGTTGTTCTCGGTGTGTCATTGGAGCTATCTGCATCGGATCTGCATCAGTGTCAATGCATCCTGAGTCATAGATGTAGAAAGTGCAACAAAGTGCTGGATTGCAGGAGATTGCTGTCTGTCCGCTTGATCATGATGTGGAATTGTTTTTTGACAGAAGCATGCGGCTGTGATCGTCCTGTGTGAATCATGTCTTTGTGCTAATGTTCATGGTCACATCCAACTGGCTGACTTCTGTCTGTCACCTCATAAAGCCTGAACCATCTGCATCCATAACATGCTCGGTGCTTCCTGTGTTTTCTGTGTGGTCAATATGATGAAGGCAGATTATGATACACTGCTGCCTCCTGGTGGTGAAATAATGTGCCTTCAGTTAATGTTTTTTTACAGGCTTAACCTGCAGTAAGGGCAGCAAACTGAAGCACGACACTGTAAACCACAAACCACACATCAGCTGAGATCATTTTATTTCAATTTTTTTTACATTTCCTTAAAATAAAAAGTGTGTAAAGCTTACAAAAACTATGATTTTGTAAGATTTTTTTGTGTATTGGTCACAGATGCCAACAATATTAAATCTGCACTAAGCCAATATTAGCTAATACAGTTTGACTTTACATGATTTAATTGAAATAAAAGTACTTGGTTAGTTTAACTAACAGATCATGGTTTGGGTTTGAAGAAAAACTGTTTGTACATAAATTAACTTGTGTTTTAAAGTCAAATTAATGTTGACTTTTGATTTCAGTTTCACATGAACTTGCACTCATAGTGTTTTAATACCAATATCTTTGTAGCACACACACTAGAAGAAAACCAGTTGGATTGACCTTTTTGTAATTTGTGTCTTTAAGAATGAAAACTAAAAATGTCTGTTTTTGTGTCATAATCCTATTTGTTTGAATCTGTGCAACATGGAAAGGAAATCAGAGCTGAAATGGAAAAAAAAAGCAACTTTAATGGACGATTGGTTATTACACAGAAATATTACTAATAAATAAATACATTGGAATAAATGTGATCCTCCAAACGAGTCTGGT
>CAFUXE010001071.1:219672-243290 GCA_903364295.1 Serranus cabrilla
TGAGATGTGGAACAGCATGAGTCTTGTGTTTTCATTGTTCATTCAGTATTTGTATTCATTTTGTATATTCTTCTTTATGTAAAACCTCATCATGGAAACACTTTATTTGATATATTTCCCGAATAATTTCCCGAGAAGTGATTTGGAATTTTCCTGGAAATAGCTGTAATGTAAATCAGCATTAGCTTTTCCACTCAGCAAAAACATAAATTGAAATATGAAATGAAAAATCTGGGCACTTCTGTGTACACAAAATTCATACACAATGCAGTTTGTCATATATAGTTTATATAGTATATTTGTATGAGATTTTAATTTAAAACACATTCATTTTAAATTTCTAGTGTAGCAAACATAAATTTTTTCCGGCAAAATTACATTTTGTAAAAATTCTCCACAGCAAGGATTACAGCGAATATATGAAAAATTACATTTCTATTTATAAACTAAGGGGAGTTGAGGAGTTATTTCAATTAAATATTGAAAAAAAAATCCTCTATGATTAGTACCATATATAACTAGGAAATTATGAGGAAATTTGGGATTTCAAGTGGAAAATAAAGTGTTCACTCACATCCTCATCAACACAGAATTAAGTAATTGAATTAATGAAAAATAATCTCAGTTGTATTTATGTAATAAAGCTAATTTGAAGTGTCGTTCCTCAGCTAAAGGCAGGACCAACATGGAGCTGCGGGAGAAGTTCATCCTCCCGGAGGGAACCACTCAGGTGATGGCGAGCTTCCGCTACCGAGGCCGGAGATCTCGGCCGTCATCCAGAGGAGCGTCTCCCAACAGATCCACCTCCAGCCAGAGCTGTGCGGTCCCATCAAACCCAGCAGTGACCAGCACCCCCAAGGTGAGAGGCTCCGCTCTGCTGTGAGAGCCAGTCCTGAAGTCGTCTGATCACTCCTCCTACATGACTTTCCTCTCATTTACCTGCCTTAATTTATTTATTTTTCATCACTTGATCATTTTCTTGTTTATTTTTTTGTGTTTCTTCCATCTAGTGTTTCTGGTAGTTTTTGATTTGTGGATCCATGTCTGAGTTTTTTGATTTGCCATTGTTCCCCAGACTCCCCAACACATTACCCGCAATTATGATAAGCCCTGGCTTACAAACAGCAAACCCTCCACTCCTCTTAAATCATCAGACTCCTTTGGGAGCCAAGGTTCATCCTCAGAGGTATAGTCATATATAGTATGGTCATATTCAGCACATGATGTGGGACGCTTCAGATTTATGACCCAACTGAAATCTACTGCATGATTATAAAAACAGAAATAAATCACCAGTAGAGCTCCTGCTTTGTACAAGGTATTTTTGTAAGTGATACTTATTTCTGATTTAGCTGATTTCGATGTTCGAGACTTCAGTTGGGTCTATAACCTCTAATTTCTGTGATTACTAACGGGCTGAGTATTTCATTCTTCCCTGACAAAGATGTCTGTCTCCTTTTAACGCCACTGAACAACTTTACTGTGTATGTAATCAATGCATGTGTGATTGTTTCATGTCTTTGCAATGACAGGTATAACATATAATTCAGATACTAACAAAAACAGATTTCAAAGTTGCTGCAAAGAATAAGGAACTTAAAGTGCAAAACTAACTCAACAATATATTTCTAATGCTTGTTTAACTTGTGTGCTTTACTTGATCAGGATATCTTTCTAAAGCTCTGTCTCTGTACTGTGCAGTTAAGTCCCATTGAATACAAACATACTTATTTTAAAGTTTTCTGTCCTACAGAGTACACCGGTTCAAGGCAGCAAATTACGTCTTCCTGGGTACTTGTCAGGAAAAGGATTTCAGTCTGGCGAGGAGGGAACCTTGATCAGCGCTGCTGTACTGAAAGCCCGAACACAGACAATGGGTGGTGAGTAGAGTACGACCTCATCTAAGTGTGTGAACTAAAGAAGGAAACCAATGTCGCCATGAAGAACAAACCCTTTTTATGTTTGAGCATCTGCGATGTCAGCCAGGGGTCACCAAACCGGACTGATTGAAAGACGAGGAACTCAACAAGTGACTGCAAATCGATGTCTGAAGGCAGCACATTAGCCTGAAACAGCTACTAAATCTCATCAGTCAGGTCCAAACTGTGCACAGACCAACTGACTGTCTTTGTGCTTTTATTTTTCTAGAGCCCAGAAAAAATTCCAGCCGACCTGGAAGCAAAGCAGGAAGCAGAGGGAGCAGTCGCAGAGGAAGTGACGCCTCTGACTTTGACATCTCAGACATCCAGTCTGTGTGCTCAGACGTGTCCGAGACGGTCGGTGACTCGACCCGGGCGACGCCACGCTCCGCATCACGTCAACACGGAGGGAAACCCTCCAAGATCCCCACTCCTCAGAGACGAACCACTCCCACAAGCAAACTGGCCAAGGGATCCAAGCGATAGTCAGTGGCCTTGAAAACAAACAACCCAGGAGCTAGTTGCACCCCGAACACGTAACGGACACTGGAGATATCTAACTTAAAAGACTGCAAATGTGTTGAGTGTTATTTAAATTGTTGCGAAGATGTAAAATATTCTGTTGAGAGGCAATATGGTTTAATATTATGTGAGAATGGAATGTTAATGGCCTTGTGAATTTGTTTTAATGTATTTTATTTTTTGTGAAAAAATGTCAAATTGTTTTTATTGTATTTTATTTTATTGATGCAAAACCCGTAGAGGTTTGATGAACACTAGAAAACCTGGGAATGACTTCGTCGTACGGTTAGCTAACATTTCTAAACACACTAATGAAGGGCAACGCGTGGGATAGCGCTCTGAGAGTTACTGAATGTACTGTAATTTATGTTTGCTGATGTTTGGAGTAGATGGTGCATTATGGTACCATTTGAGGCACTGCAATTATCTATTTAAGTGCTATGATATACTGCCAACATGCATTTAAAGGGCAATGCAATATACTACAATAAACCCCAGTAAGCACTGCAGAAACCTTTGAAAAACACTATTTAAGGCAAGTAGCAGAAATCTCGTAATCATGAAGCTTTTAAGTCCTGTTTGTTTGTTTGTTTGTGAGCAGCTGCAGACCCTGTTTTGTTCGACCACTTCACAGCGTTGACCTTGAAGAGGTGCCACTCCGTGTAGACATTCTCTTGTGCATCCATGTCAATGTATGGTTAATTTCGGTAGAGCTGAAATTGTCACTGGAACATTACTTTGTAATAAACCTGCTTGCAGAAAGCCACCAGAGACTGGTGTGGACCACAGCATCCTCTCTGTGTCGCTGGTTGTAGCTCCTTTTATTAGCCAGGCTAGCAGCAGATTGACAATCGGTACAACACCTTGGAAATATGTCAACAACTATTGGATGGATTACTGTGAAATTTCGTACCAACATTCTTGGTTCACAAAGAGTTTGTCCTGCTGACTTGGGTGATCACCTGTTATTTCCTCTAGCTCCACCATGATGTTTACTTTGTGGGTTTTGGTGAACAACATTTGGATTAATTGCTATGAGAATTACTCCAGATATTGAAGGAATCCTAGTTGTGATCTCCTGATTTTTCCTCTAACACCATTGCTGGGACAAACTTTTGCATCCATTGAAGCATCTCAAATAATCTCAAAGTCTACTTGATGGATTGGAGCTAACTGATCCTAGAATGTTTCAAATCCTCAGGCCAGAAATGTACTTTTCTTCCATGAGGGTCGATGATGGTTCACAGGGTCCTGTGTTCCCCTGATTTTTATGGCACATTTTGGAAAAAGTAGTTTCCCAGCTCCCAGGGTTAGGATGAGGACCTGGGAACGTAACACCCTAGCAACTTAGATACCCTACTGTTGACAAACAAACACCTCAAAAACACACACCCTCTGCCTAAGCTGTAGCTGCTTTGTGTTTAGTGCTTATTTGCAAATGTGATGCCTGAATACTGACAAACAACGAATATAGAGAACATATGCCAAACATCGGCATATTAGCTTTTGCTTTTTAGCAAGCTGCTGTTAGCATTTAGCTTAAGGAAAGCCTCACTGAGCTACCATGACTGTAAATTGGCTTTATTTTCTCCTCAGATCTGTTTCTCTCTCTCCTACATCTCTTTCTTTCATGCTGCTGAACTGAAGTAATTTAACGGGCTGACATGGTGCTTCAGACACGTGTAAGAAAGTTGAAAGCAGTTGCTGTGTAACTGGCCAATTAAATCTGTAGTCCTGTCTTGTACCCATATACTGAAGCAGTTATCTTTGTGTTCCTCAATAGCCTTTTCCCACAGTCTCCCTATAGCCTGGTTGCTAGGCGCAGTGTGCAGGTTTAGATTGAAGGTGTGGTCTACGCTCTGGGTGGAATGTTTGCAGAGCATCTTGTGTTTAGCTGTGACATACTACATCTTTCTCTGAGTGAGACTCTGCAGGCGGTAAAACGCTGTCTTGAATGAGCATACACTAAAACTGTGTGGCTGTTTTAAAGCAATTATAGACAAAGTTTATATCAGTCCCAACAAAAGTGCTGTTTTTTCTAAATATTGGTGGATGTGTAAAGAACAATAACCACACTGTAAAATACACATCAGTTTAAGAGCTGCTTGAACACAACGTTTCTAAAGTGAAGGCTTATTCCTGAACATTACTGTTATTTTCTTCTTTAAGTAGCTACATAAAGGCCCTGGTATGTTCACCTACATTTGCTTTAATTTGATGACTGGGTTTACCGGACATGTAGTGACTGTAGGTGTAACTGGCCTATGAGAGGAGACAGATCCCCTGGGGACCAAAGGTGGAGTGGAGCTCAGGGGTCAGGCTCCTCTGAGACCCAGAGCTTCTAGTTTGAATGGTGCTCCTGTTCAGCTCAAACACTGGGCCGGGATGGCACGTTAGAGCGGGATATATCCTCACAACAGGAACTGCAAAAGAGCCATCTGCAGGAACTTTCTTTTCCAGGAATATGTGAGTAATGAAAACTTTCTATGTAATATTCTTTATTGTTTGAATATATTTTTGGTAAATTTGAGATTGTAAATGAAGTCAGGTTGCTCATCAAAAGGAGGAAGATGTAGTTTGATCATCTGTGCATGTTATTTAGTGATAATTGTCTATTTCTCATTTTGTGTAATGTAAAAGTTTGCATGGACGAATCAATTCAGCAGAATCAACTTATGTTACTTATTTTGGAGGAAGATCATATTATAACTGATTATTTATCATATTATGATAAATATGATTATGAAACTTATGAACTTATGAAAGCTATTTGAATATGTATTGTTTTATTATTTAAAAAGACTTCACCAGTTTTAAAATGATTTAGCATTAGGTTAAGGGCAAGAAAAACAGTTTTCTTTCTTTATTATTTCTACATATTTAGCATTTATGAATCTAATCATATCATTTTGGAACAAATTGTAGTGCCAGACTTTTAATTAACAGTCTACTCTGCACTCATATATTGTAAATCCTGATTTATGAAATAACTGATTCATTTCATTGTTGTACTGCAGGCACTTATAGCCCCTGACTTCAAAACAATTAAAAATGCCAGCCAACAAAGAAATGCTGGTGTTTTCAGCACTCTTTGCCTTCCTGGGACTGACACAATGTCAAAATTTGCCAAGTAAGTTCCCATTTTTTTGTCATATTTATTTGATGACTACAGCATAATTTGCATAAAATAATCAAGTAATCGTGGATCATCACCCCCACAGTACTTTGATTCTGTATGTGCTGTTGTTAAAACTCCTGTTAAAGAGATTAATCATCTCAGTGAGGCAGTGAAAAAACTTATCATATAAAACAATGTTGACAATAATCACATATATCAATTTTCTGCTCTGACTGTAATTTTTTATGTTGAACACTGTACTACGGCGCTATGACCAGCAGGTGTCAGTGTTTGTCAGTTCATAGTCCGTTGTTAGCCTTCACAGCAGTCAATGTATAGTATTGCCGCCTGGAGGTCAAGAGGTCATCCCGGGGTTAAGCTGTGTACATGAAGCAACTGACCATAAATAAACCAGTTAGTTAATTAATATTGAGCAATACTATTTTTTTCTCAATATAAACTGCCATCACTTTTAGGTTCACATTAAAGGGATAGCTTGGATTTATTTTTTAAGTGGGGTTAGTTAAGGTACTTATCCACAGTCAGTGTATTACCAGCAACCTCTACACAGTAGTAAGTATCAGGTTTTTCCTTGGTTTAGGTTTTGTAAAGTTATTTTCTACTTGAGTCAATTGCAACCAGAATCTTCCACCAGCTTCACAGGAAGAATCACTGCAGCTATGCTGATCTCATTCAAACTGCAGCACAAAGCATCCAGTGTTTAGAGTTCAGCAGCCAAATCCACCCATGAAAGAAAATAAACAGCTTCTTGGAGTTACTGTTTTACAAATAACCTCATTGTACCTGTGAAGAGATTAATGACAATGAATAATGCAACCATTTTCAATATATCAGTGATATCAGCGCTGATGTCAGATTTAGAAGTAGTTTAGCACCTTTGATGCTGAATCATTGTGACGTCAAACTAAGCTCAGTGTTTGTGCTGCGAGGTTTTGATCTGCTGGAGGAGTTTCGTGTGCCTGAGTCCAGAGGAGTGCAGAGAGTGGACGGCTCTCAGCCTGAGGCAGTGGCCTACCGCGTCAACCCTTCTATCCATCTACGGAGGACCATGAGGTACAGTACGACAGTGCCTGAACCCAGTTCATTTTAATGAAGCTGGACAACAACAATACCTGAAAATCTTGTTTTTGCTGATCTTCAGTTGTAAGACTTCTCACCTGGCTGCAGCGACATGGAAATGTATCCTTGGGTGTGTCAGTGCGGTTACAGGTGCAGCCAGAGTGCAGCAAAACACTGCTTTTCAGCCTGGTGTTTAGTTACTCTTTAAGGGGTAACTTAATACAGGGAAAAGCTGTTTTGCACCTATTACTCCACCCAACAATGATATCACAGCATCCCAGAATTCACCTGCACAAAAAGCACTTGGAGTCTGCAAAAAACAAGGTTCAGCTAGCTTTTATTCAAAGTTCAGTGCATGGGATTTAGTGCCATCTCCTGGTGAGATTACAGATTGCAACCAACTAAATAGCCCTCCTCTCACCCTCCCTTTCCAAGCATGTCAGAGAACCTACAGTGGCCTTCAGGTCATCTAAAAATAAGAAATGCCTTCTTTAGAGCCAGTGTGGGGTTTCCCTGTTCGGGGCAGGTGATTATGCACTAATGAAAACATGATTATGAATATTATATTCAATTTCTGCACAAAGATACGCCTCCATCCTACACACTGCTGACTTTAGTTATCATAGACATATTAGCCTGGTATTTTGAGCTCAAAGCACCATTGTGACTCACAGAGCTGCTAGTATGGTTGTTTTGTATTTTTGTGAGTAAAGTCACCTTTCTCTGATGTGACCCAGCTCTCTAAGCATTCCTCTCTCGCCACAGCGATGTGTATCCAGATGGACTTCCCTCCGACTACTCGGTCATCGCAACATTTAAAGTGACGAAGGATGCAGCCAAGAAGTCCTGGGACCTGTGGCAGGTTAGCGACCCCGAAGGACGAGAGCAAATTGGCCTGCGATTCCAGGGTGATACACGCTCTTTAGACTTCTTCTACACCAGCCCCCATGGGAGCCAGATGCTGAGGACCTTTCACCGTGTGCAAAAGTTATTTGACGGAGAGTGGCACAAGTTGGCGCTGAGTGTGAAGGGCAGCCAGGTGAAGCTGCTGATAGACTGTGAAGAGGTCAGTGTGGAGTCCATCGATGAGCCGAGGCCGGTCATCCACAGAGGGTACACCTCCATCGTCAAGCGGGCGGCGCGAGATCGATCTGTGTCTGTACGTTCACAGCTCCGATTTTGAAAATAAAAAAAAAAAAGATTTGATTCAGACTACAACTTTACTTGCTCAAATTATCTCCTGTCTCTTTCCAGGTTGACCTGCAGCAGATGGAGGTGTCATGTGACCCCGAGCAGGCCTACTCAGAGGGCTGCTGCGAGCTCTCCAGTGTGGTAAGTCAGCTCCCATTCAACGTGGTTTCACTCCCTCTGTTGGAGATGTGTGTGTGTGTGTGTGTGATTTAAATACTGTTGCCTTGCCTTTTTGTACAGTGTGGGGGCTACGCAGAGATCGGCCTAACAGCTGGAAGAGCATCTTGCAAATGTATGCACGGACAACCCGGCGTTCAGGGACCTCCAGGACCAAAGGTTAATCTACCTGCAAAGTGAAAATTGGCTGTAAATATTGTAAGACAAGTTGAATCTGTGTTTACATTTATTTAATTCCTCTGCAGGGTCACAGAGGACTTCCAGGAAAACCTGGAGACCAAGGACGACTAGGAAACTGGGTAAACACATATGCAATAATTCTCTTAGGCATGCAAATGTCAAACCTTGTGTTACATGATCAGAGCATGTCACTTATGCAGCTGCTGGTTCTCAAAGTTAACGTTGCCTTATTTGAACTTAACAAACATACATAACTTGCAGTCATACTGAAACTTAAGTTACATAAAAAAAAAATACTTATTTAAACCAAACCATGTTGTTTTCCTTAACCTAACCAAGTGGTTTGGATTCAATTCACAACATTAAGCAGATGTTTAAAACTGCAACTGTAATCCGGTAGCATATACATCTCCCTTTAGACAGAGCTGTCTTGCTGCACAATAAAGAGTTAAACTGAATTGTGGGTGAGTGACATTGTAAAACTTTTATCCGTGAGACAGCAGTGAAGCTGTGGAAAATGGCAATAGAAGTACAACTGAGACTGGAACAGGATGGAAACAGATCTGGAAGCAGAAGCGCTTAGCGATAGTAAACATAGAGGCTCCTTTCATAGTTTGAAAACTCATGTCCGCTTTGCAAAAGATTTCGCAGGAAGCCAAGATAAACATGAACCAATACAGATGTGACAATAAATTTGTTTTCGTCGTCCTGAAATAGACATTTGCATCTTAAAACAAATATCCTGCCTGTTTAGAATATAGGATTTTACTCGGCAACAGATCACAGGACTTCTAATGGTTTTGCTTTTCCATTTGGAAGACACTGAGCCAAATGTAATGAATCCCACACACACAGGGAAACCAGGCAGTTGAGCAATGAGCGTACCCTCCAAGTGTCTGGTAATGAGTGGTATTAGTGTGCTTAACTATTGTGTAAAACGTGTCTCTTAAATGTTTTTATTTGTGTGGATAAGGCTAATTAAGTCCCAACAGGAAGACCAAATTGTGAAAGAGAGGTGAGGTTTGAGAAAATGATAATGAACAAAGTGGTGTGCTGCAGGAGCCAGTTACACACGCATCAATGAACGAGCAAATACACTCACATTTGTATCCTTCAGGGAACTGCAGACGTGATTATTTCCACTTTAAATTTATGACTTGTTAATCCCTTTCATGCTCTGCAGTCAGCGTTATGTTGGAGCAGATCTGAGACTCTTTTAAAAACAGTGCAGAGAACATGTGTTTAAAGAAGGAGGATTATTTTTTATACGTATGTGATCGCTCGGCATTTAACGTGCCCTTTGCACTCAAGGAAATCCCCCATGCTGCCTGAGCAAACACATGTACGCCTCCAGACCCACGTACATCCAGAGCACATTTCCAGAGCAGCACATGCTACATATTCATGTCCTGAGTTGCAGCTGTAGCTCATCTGGGAGTAAACATCTGTCTTGTGTAACTCGTTAGAGTTTTGACCTCCTGCCAGATTGTGAATCACAGAGCCACAACATGTTTATCTCCTCCCCTGCTGGCATCCGCGGAGGGCATTTCCTGGCACAGATATATGAACTGTCCATCTCAGGTGGTGGGTGGTCTTTTGCACGTCAGAGCTATACCGCCTTAGAAACGTCGTAAAGTTCACGGTCGTGCCTCTCGCCGCACTGTCGGCCATCTCTGAGGTTAACTTTCGCCTAGCTGACTCTGCGTAAAGTTAGGTGAGGTGGTCAAATAAACTGACAACACAAAGGCATCCTGGAACTTGTTTAATCTGTTTGTTGACTCAGTGAAAAACGGCCAAGTGGAAAACACTTTTCCTTCTACTACTGAGGAAGTCAGCATCTGTGCAAACAATACTGGTCCATTTCGCTGTATTTATGACTAATGTTTCCTGAATCCTGCTGAACATGCTTGCGTATATTTTCCACTAATGTGAGTAGGTCTGAAGCTTAAAGCATGTTCACATTTTTAACTTATATATCCTCCCTTTGTCATGTTATTTTTACAGTTAAATTAATAGATTTTGGGATGGACTTCCTTGCCGAGAGTTTGATGAGACAATCAGTATTACCAAAGATGCTCTTAAAAAGATGAAGCATTACAAGCTGATTTTTGGCGGTGTTGTGAACGTATAAAAAGATATTTTCACAGCTAAAGGCCATGTGTAGCATTACAAAAATGAGTTGACTTGGGTGTTCATAAACATATGTGGATGTTAGTACAAAATTTGGGCACAGGGGTACTTTTCTATCTGTGTTGCCAGGTCTTTGTCTCAGCAACACACTCTCGCGAGAGACAAATACAGTTCTTGAACAAAGTAAATTTTCTCCTGATTTGCCTGAAAATGCCATTGAAATACAATGTAGCATGTGAAAACAGGCCCAATATTTACTGTGTTGACTTTGGGATGAAAGAATTGGTCATAAATTGTGCTCATATTCACTTCTCCTATTGTGATTTTGCACAAACCAATCAAAAAAGATACACTGCTGGCTGGAAAACACATTGGTGACTTTCTCTCACTCGCTAACATTTACATCTTTCACTCTATTTCTCAAAACCTGGTTGATTTACAAACAACTAGCTGCAGATTTCTTGTGACTGAGTCAAACCATCTTTTGCAGGGGATCCGGGGAAACACAGGAGACTACGGCAACATTGGCGAGTCAGGCCCAAAGGTAAGATCTGCCCTTATTTGCTCCTATCAGAGTTACACTGCAGTTTGGCTCGTTCTCAAGTGCTTTAATGAAACCTCACGCGTGTCCTCAGGGGGAAGAAGGAATCAAAGGCGAGAAAGGAATGAGAGGACTCTGGGGCCAAGTGGTAATATATCACACTCACATTATTTTTTCACCCTGAAATATTAAAAACTGTGTTAATGACATGTTGTGTGTTAACAGGGAGACAGAGGTCCTCAGGGACTGAAAGGATTAAGAGGGGCAGCGGGCCACAAGGTAAACACTTAAGCTGGGTTTAAGGCTCTAATTGGACTGTTTAATTAGCCAGCCAGCTAAGAAATTTACAGATTTTTATTGGATTTGTGTGCAATTTGCTGTTAAAGTTATGCAACTTTATAGATAACCCTTAATGTCGACATTGTGACTTATTAAAGGGAGTTCGTGGACCACCTGGAGACATCGGAGAGACTGGGAACCTGGGAGATGTTGTGAGTTAACCTTCACACGCAGCGGTAAGTCCTTGTGCAGTGTAATTATTGTATTACTAACATTCTGGCCTTCTTGAAGGGTACTAAAGGCGAAAAAGGATACGAAGGGATTCCCGGGTTTCAAGGAGTTAAGGTATTATTATATATTATATTTCCTTCCTTTCTCTGTCTTCTTTTCAACCTTGATGTTGTTATTTAATTCCAACATGCTTTTCTTTCTCAGGGAGAAAAAGGCAAAGCTGGTGTCGTAGGCCGTGCTGGGCCCAGAGGAAAGCAGGTGGGATGTTGTGTGGGATTCCCTGTTCCATAATCCATAATGAGACACTCTTAATTCTACATGCAAAATCCCCTCATGTGAGCGTGGAGAGCCAGAGAATCATTTTTAATGTGGTAAAACACTGGAATACAGCTATGTTTTTGGCTTATGTGCCGTCTCCATAAACAACATTAGTTCATGTGGCTGGATTTTGGCTGAGATCTGAGGGCCTGAACTGTATCAACATCAGCTGGTGAGTCACTGAAAGAAGAGCCTCAGCCGCAATGATAATCCTACTCTATTGTATACGAAGGAAGGCTCCCCGCCCGGCTCGCCATGATACTTACTGATGGCAATGTGTTGCATATAATGAATAACTTATGTGGCTTCAAATGATCATGTGACAGGGTATCGTGGGAGATCCTGGAGACAGAGGAGCTGCTGGAGAGAAGGGGAAGCCTGTACGTATCACACTCTGATCACAATGACATGAGAATCATGTGTCCCTTTTGTGTTAATGTGTTGCAGGAATTATGCATTTTTGTAGGCCAACTTGGAAGTTAGTATCACCCTGATTCACCCGACAAAAGCCAGTGGGATTTTTTCAATGGATTTTGGATTATTACAAAAAATAAACTCTGCAGCAGACCAAAGTTTATGATACTTTCATTTTTCTCAGAATAAAACATGAAAATCTCTTACAATTTAATCACAGACCTCATTTCAGACACCTCACCAAAAACCCATTTAAAAAACTCATTACCATCAAAATAAGGGAACCAGAAGTGCAAAAATGCCAACTTATTCCCACATTTCAAGACTCATTCATGCATCAAATATCACTAATATTTAAAAATGTTTTATTTTTAATTTTGATGGATGTGTTTTCTGTCTGAACTTGTGAACAAAGGGTATCCAAGGACCTGCTGGCAGAGGTGGCACCATTGGACCGAAGGTAATTTAGTGCATACACACCTGAGTGCTCACTTACACTCCCAAACCATGTGTCTGTTTTATAATAAAGATATTGTTTTTCCAAGGGCATCATTGGAGATCCGGGCTTGCCAGGCAGAGATGGTGATCCAGGAATAGAGGTATTATATTTTGGTGATGATGATATCTTAATAATGGAGTTCAGAAACAGTGCAGTTGTGTTATTATAAGTGTTATCTTTTCCCCGCAGGCTTATCAAGGACCACAGGGTCTCAGTGGAAAACTCGGGCGCAGTGGAGTGAAGGTAACTCACACATCCTGTTTGTTTTTGAGAATAAATGTACAATTGAGTTGTTTTAGTGGGATTCATTTGTTTTGTTTTGTGTCTTTTAAAGGGGGAGAAAGGCACCCTTGGGCCAGCAGGAGAAATGGGTCCCCAAGGCCAAACTGTAAGTTACTTTTTCAGGAGACAACACATAATACATTGTGTACGTAAAGTAGTTTGCCATCTTAAAGGGAAACGACAAAGAATAAAGCCGTCCCTTAGGTCGGTTTAATAAATGTTTTATTCTCGAGGGCCCAAGAGGTTACAAGGGTTCTGCAGGGAAGCCAGGAAGACCTGGATTTATCGGCCCACCGGGACCGACTGTAAGTACTCCAGATGAATTTTCAGAACTCCTCCAAACACTAGTTCATTTTCCTCAGGCCATTAAACCATGTCATCTCTTCGCAGGGACACGTGGGTGTGCCTGGAAAACCAGGGTCCAAGGTAATACGTCCTCATCCATTACCATTGGGATAAAAAATGACGGCAAAATCTCCGTTTAATGCAGCAGTTAGCTGTTTAAGATTTACTGGTTCATGAGCTCAATGCAATCGTGTCATTCAGGATCTGGAGAAGTCTACTGGGAAAAATCATGTACAGTTAGAAGTTGTGTAGTGTCCTGATCCTTTATTACTTCCAAGCATTGCTGTCTTTGTTTTATAGATACTTCAGATCCATGTGTATGTACATTTTTTCCAAAGATTTCCTAACTTCTAAAACACTATGCAGATATATATAGCTAAGAGCTCATGTCCAGTCCACAAAGACTATGTATATTATATTCTGTAGTTTACCAGCCTATGAAACATATCTCTTCACAAAGCAGAAAACCTTTGAATTCCTGATATATCAAATATTTGCAAGCTTCTTAATACTGTTTTGCCTTTTTTTCCCCGCTTGCCTTGTGCAGGGTGACACAGGAATCCAGGGAATCCAAGGAGTTAAAGGTGGACAGGTGCTGCCATAAATATTAATATTATCCTCTTTTCTAATCATTACATCCACTTGAATGCTATTTTGGTTTTGTGATGATCCCTAACTTTAACTTTTCTTTTTTTAAAGGGTGAAACAGGAGTTAAGGGCCCAAAAGGACGGGTGAGCTGTGACTCTGTTGTTAGAGCTTCACTGACAAATACAATAATGTTTCAAACACAAACCTTGGCACTGACAACACTGTCGATGTTTTATACTGCATTATCACATTCACTGTTTGCAAGCTGAATAGTCCCACAAATCTAATAACATTCCAGACATATTGAGAGCATCTGTAGATGTGCAGTAACACCCACAATTGCACAAAAAATGAATATTTAGCATTTCTCAAGTGATCTTTAGCAGGTTTGATTTAGTTCAAAGTTCATACATGTGTGTATTTTGCTTCTATTGCAGGTTTTGTGTATTTTTCATTTTTATTCTGATCACTTTTTCAAAGAATGTGTCTTCAATTTGCATTGCTGCTATGAATAAGATTATGTCAGTTACTTGCTCAATTTAAATGAAGACCTAATCTTCACCGTGGAGGCATGCAAGAAAAATGTGTGTTTAACATGCTTCTATGGTGAATGAAGAAACCAAAAACGGAGAAAATTCTTGACAGACTGATGTTAATAGGGACTGTGTTTAACATCAGCAAAACTATATTGAAAACATCAACGTGAGCAGTGTAATCCAAGTCAGATTTTTCCAGTCGCATGCTCACTGCTTCCCAAAAACATGCATTTTTGTTACAGTCTTACTATTTAAAACACACTGCATAAACTGCACACATGTGAGACTGTGTATACAGATTTCTGTTTTTTATATGTATATAAATATGATTATTTTCGGGATGAAGTATTCCTTTAGTCTGGTGCTGTTCCAGTAAAGTTCATGTCCATGCAGAACTGATTTCTAACTCAGTTCTGATGTATGTTCTGGCTGTGTCCTGCTGATGTTGTTAACCTGCTCTGTAGGTTGGAGACAGGGGTGGGCAGGGTCCTCAGGGAGGACGGGGGAAGCGCGGTCCAGCAGGCCCACCTGGACGTTCAGGTCCAGTTGGAGTAAAGGGGGTTCGAGGTGAAGGAGGACCAGATGGCTTTCAGGGGCCCCCGGGTCCACCAGTGAGTAAAATACAAGCCTCTGAATTTTTGTTTTTTTGCTGATTCCACAAACATCACAGAGCTGCAGTCTAGTAGTAATGCCCTGCAGTCTTTCTACTATAACTGACACTTCATCTATCTGTGAATGATGGCACAGAAACTGCAGAGTAATCATTTGCACCAGCAGTTCCACTGACTGGCACACACGCAATGTTTGCTAACAGCTTTGGTGTCAAAAACACGTTTAAAGAGTTTCGCATTAGCCTGTAGTTATAGTGACTCACAGCGAGGGTTTCATTTAGTGTGGCTATAAATCCATAATGAGCCTAAGGAAATATTGTTGGCTTCATTTCTTCATTGCATTTCCTCTGAGAGGCAGCCATTGCTTCAGCATGCCCCGTCCTGTAATATTCCTTATTACATGTCCCACAGTTGGGTCCCTTCCAGTGATGGATGTGGTAATGATTTGTTGCACAGGGCCCGACCCTCCCTGCTCAACACGTGATCGAGGTTTGTAAGAAAGTGGTCCTGGAGCAGATGTCCACCTTTGCCAACTCAGTGAAGAGGACGTGTGCTGCAGTTTGTCCTCTGTATGGGGACGTGCCCATGGGTGCCCCAGGTCCCCCCGGACAGAAAGGACCCCCAGGACCTAATGTGAGTTTTACAGTTTGGGTGTTCAGTGTTCAGTTTAAATCCACCTGCATAAGCTGTTTAAAGTGTCTCTTCTTCAGACCTTCAGCTGGGACTCAGTGCCGCAGCGCTGTACATTCTCCATACATTGTACGCTTTTGTCTTCCTGTCTGAGTAAAATGCAAACACATTGCAAGGGTCTGGACCGAACTAAAAGAGCTGAAGTATTTGGCAGAAAAGCTTGGAATGAAAACATTACGATTTTCCACGTCTCCATGAGGACAAATAAGGAGTCACAGACTAGACACTTGGTCTGAGCTGAATGGTTTTTGGAGAGTATCAAGGCTGTCGTTGGATTGGAAAGCCTTTTCCACATTATTATATATTGTAGAACGGACCGATTCATGTTCCACAATTTCTTTAATCACACAGTCTCTCAGGCTGATAAATGCTCCCGAAGCCATGACTGTATGAAAATATTCCACTATATTAGATTATGGCTAGTAAGCCTCATGTTGTGGTGTTTAATGCCAAACCAAGAACAGTGATGTACCAGTACTGTACAAGGTTTTCCCAACAAAATATTATATAATCAGCTGAATAAATCTTCTCAGTTCTGCAGCTGGTCAGAGGTCAATGGAACCTTATTCATAACTTGAAAAGAGCACCTGAGGAGAAAAAAACATCTCAAGGTTTGTTCTGAAAACATGCACAAGATTAATGATGTATTTTCCTATTGATGATGTTGTCAGGGTGACCCGGGTAATGATGGTGTTGATGGAGAAGTGGGCCTGCCGGGATTCTACGGAGAAGCCGGGGAAGAGGGCCGAAAAGGAGAAACAGGTGTGAAAAAACAACCCTGACAGATATGAACATGACCTGCACCAAAACTATAATTCACCAGTTCTTGTTTTAGGAAAAAACAGAGGTGGAAAAAGAATTCCGATCCTTTACTTAACCCTTTGAAATTGATTTTCTTTTTTTGGAACACAAGTCGGAAACACTAACATATTCTGAATGTCATCACCTTTAGATGAGCAAACAGTTGTTTATTTATACATCCAGCAGAAACGGATCAACGTTACTTTTCATTTGGAGTTGTTTTTTTGGGTTGGATGGGTTAAATGCAGAGGTTGAATTACCCCATTGTGGGATTAATAAAGTAATTAATCTTAATCTTAATGAAAGTAAGTCCAATATTTTCTCTATTTTCACTGTTTTTGAATGCTGAATTAGTGGAGATGTGTCCATATCAAAATACGTTATTCGGGAAGAACAAATAATCTGACAGAGTTCAATCTTTCCAAAGTTGCCTGTTATTATTTGGGGGAGGGGAAGCCGTCATTGACCTGTGTCATTATGTTATGTCAGCAATTATGTTGCTTGAAATGATGAAAAGCAGACTAGGAAGATGTGGAAATATACTTTTTAATTATATGATGATGATTATATACCAATATTAAATCAGTTTGATGCTTTTAATGCACAAAAAATGCATTGCTAATAAATATTAGGTTAGAAAATACAATAGTTGGGTGACTTCAAATGATAAACAAGCCCCGTTTTGATGCTTTTTTTAAATGCATTCCAGCTTATTTTCATTGAAAGTACAAAAAAATGTCAGTGTGGATCAGTAATTATAAAGCGGTAAGGTGTATATCTCTGGACTAGAGGGCGAGTCAATTCAGACTCCAGGCAGGGCCCTTTTAAAACTTTCATGTGAGTACAGTACTTTACTAAATGTACTTCATCTTCTTTCCACCACTGGAAAGAACAGACCCGACTACCTTTCATCATGAACCGCACTGTATTAAACTGCCCAATCAAATACTGTGCAGACTAACGTGTACATTCTCAGCTCTAATTTATGGTTAGAGGTCTGAGCGTGATGTCACACTCATGCCAAATTCCCGCGCCAAGCCAATGAAATCGAAGAATATTTACAAGGTGTTTTAAACATTTATTTAACAATGATCTCAGTTACACATATGGTCTTTAATCAACATGTACGCCGTGTTCTTGACTGGGGGAATGGCATTTTAGTCTGTCTGCTGTCGAGACCAATGTGTGTGTGTGTGTGTGTGTGTCTGGCTTGCAGGTGACAGAGGGGATCAGGGTGATAAAGGAGCCAAGGGTCACGGCCTACCTGGCTACTTTGGAGACCAGGGACCAAAGGGTAAACTGATCCTCCAATACTTAATATTGTTTGATGACTTGGTTGAAATTAGGTTTTAATAGCTGTCCACATCTGGGCCTTTGCTTCTTTTAAAAAAACTATATTCAGCTGAATCTGTGCTTCAAATCCCAAGAAAGCAGAGAGGGGGTGTGTTACCATAAGAGGAGTGTGATATTTGCCAAAATAGAAACTATTTTTCTCTGTAAAGGCTGTCTTTGGAGTCTGTGAAACTGTCTTAGTCAGCTATCTGAGCAGACAGACAGGCCTGAAGACTAAACAACATTTTTTCTTCAATCGCAGGTCAACGTGGACGGCAAGGCAGAGCCTTTAACGGGCAGCCTGGGAAGCAGGGTGAGAGGGGACATGTGGGCCGGCCTGGACTCAGGGGCCACGCGGGTCTTAGAGGACCTCCAGGTGTTTGTCTCACCTCTGGGTGCGCTGAGCTGAACTCCACCAGCGGGACACCTCAGCCCGCACCACGGAGGTTGAGGAATCGCCCGTAGAGGGAAAAAGAGGCTGATGCTGGTTGGTGAATTGAATATTGAGTTTAAAGGTGGAAACATGGTAGACTGTTAATATGTTTTTGTTCAAATAAATTGAATTTTTTCATGTAAATATGCATCCCGAATGAAACGTGAACTGAACTTCTGGAACAGTTTGATCTGCGAGGTTACCAAAGGAAACAGCGCTGTGATCTGAATAAGCGTGGTAACAAAATATATTTGTATAAAAAGACCGTCTTCATTTAATAGTTTTATTTAAACTGATTTCACAAGTCTGAGTTGTCTTTAAACATCTGTTCTTTATAATAAAAATACAAAAATTATAATGATGTTTTTTTAGACCATTGTGTTTATGATTATAGTTATATCTGTCATGGAATATGAGAGCTGAGGCAGCAAAAACAAACAAAACTCCACTGTTCAGGCCCAGAGGTCGCTGCTTGTTCTGGTTCTGGACTGTGAGGAGATTTAGTGTAGTGCTCATATTCTGTATTGCAGTATCACATGATGCATACCTAACCAAAAATACTATAATACTACATCAATTATAAGTTAAAGGAAAAAACTTCCACTTTTGTACTTTTATGTTTTGGTCTTTCAGTGCTGTAAGATTAGACTCCATAACTATTGTCCCCAGAGCCCAGATTGGGGGATGAATTATAGGGAAATTCCCTCTAAATTTAACTGAGCTAGAATTTCTCTGCAGTGGAACATTTGTAAATCCCCCCTTTAATAATTCCTGGTTACAATATAAGAGCTTGCAAATCCTAATTAAGTTTCACTGGACTGCAGGGATTATAAATGAGTTTAGCTGTCAACAGAAAACTTCATGACCTACAACCTGTGCTTGCTCTTTTTTTAGACGTTGTTGTAGCGATGAGAATAAACAATGACACAAACAGCAATGTTTCCCACATGGTGGCTCGGCACATGCTGTTGTAGCGCTGTTGCTTCACAGCAACACAGAGCTGGTTTGATTCCTGGCCTGTGTGGACTTTCCAGCTTAAAAACCTGCTGGTCAAGTGGAATAGAGACTCTAAATTGCTTGAGGTGCTGCGTCTGTCCATCTGTATTAGCTGTGGAACGGAGCAACGCCCTGTCCGGGGCATTTCCCTGCTCTGTGATCAATGCATGCTGAGAGAGAAAGGACTTACAGAATAATGAGTGTTTTCCACAGCTCCAATCTAATGGAGAAACTCACAGGGAGCTCTGCGTGTGGCTCCTCTCAGCATCTTTCCTGGCTCACATTTGTTTCCTCTGAGACGCCCATCGACTGTAGATGGTAATCCTCCACCCCTCTGTATCAGCATCATGTGTGCCATGCTGCTCTGGATGCTACGGCCACCTCTGTCATGGAAACTATTACTAATCCACGATTATCCTCTGATTTTTCTTTCTGGGCTCAACCACTTGGTTCATACATCATGCTTACTATTTATCTCTGCGGCAAACCCTACAAGTGATCAAGATAAATAGGATTTAATGCACACGATCTGATTAAAAGGACCCAGGACGGTGGAGCTTCAAAGTGATGGAACAGAATCAGAGGTTATTAGAGAGAGAGGCTTTATGTTGTCCTGAGGCAGTTCTTTAAAACGTTTTAGAGCAACTGCCAGACACTGTAAATGTAAGTTGTTGTAAGAAATAAGCCAAACGGGTTATTGTGTTTTTTTAGAAGTGGCAGGGAGCGGAGTGCTAATTTCATTTAATATCCCAGCACAACTTGTGACCACATTCACATGTTTAACATGTTGGCAGAATGAGATGCCGCCATGTGTGGGTGGATGAGAAACTTTTTCTGGCTAATTTGATTCCTCATTAATTGGATGTACAATTATCTCATTTGTGCATATTCATTTCAAGCTTTAGTTTGGCTTTTTAGCAGACATCAAACAGTTTTTTTTTTTTTCAAAAATGTTCTGTTGCATAATCATGTGGGAAAAATAGTTAAAGGGCAGAGCACAAATCTGTTAAAAGGCCTTTATTCCTTCTGTCTGAAGCTGTGGGGGTCATATCATGGGAGCAGTTATTAACTCCCAGTAGTGAATAGCCAAATAGAAAAGAGGCTTTAATTGCTTTTAAAGCCCCTTTGATCTGTCTTTTCCCCCACACGATTGCCTGTAGGCAAATTTCTTATAAAAAAAAAGATGTTATAAAGTTTATAGTCATGAGTTGTGTGGATTTCCTGGCAACATTTGAATCTCTTTAACACAATCTGCCCTATTTAATTAATGTATAATGCCTGGTGTAAGTGCATTTAGGGTGAGTACTGTAGCATTGAGTTAAGACCAGGTTTTTGTTGGTCAGTGGAGGAAATGCTTTCTACTGCTACCCTAAGATAGCAATACGCCAACAATGTGCCTGACCACACCTCATATTAAGATCAGCATGCCAATGGGTGAGTTAATTTTCTACACTGATAAAACTGCAAGAGGGCCCCATATCTCAGAGCAGGGATCAGACCGGCTACACCTCCAGAGACTAAATCCTTATCAGACTGATAGCTGATTGCCAAGGGGGACCTCCAGAAGGAGTCACAAGATAAACTTATGGGGTTGCATAATGATTATCTGGGGAGAAAATACAAAAAATCTTCTTTTTCCACCTATGAAACACTGGATGGTTTTCCTGTAAACAAACTATTTAACCTGTTACCTGATGTTAATATTATGAGTTGTTCAATAATAAGCAAGTTTAAATTGACCTTAACTGCATACAAAACAGTGTAACTTAACCTGTTATTATTTGCTGTGTTTTTTAGGTGCAGTTCAAAGTACTGCAATTAATACAGTGTGTCCTGTTTTCCTGGCACGGGCCTCAGCTAGCTAAACATATCTGTTATGTAATCCCACTGCTAAATCTAACCGATGTTACATTTCCAGACATGACCACGATCTGAAGTCATATTGATCTACGGCCTCAGAAGACACTAAGGGGGCTTCCTGTTGGAAAATGCGAACAGGGATTTCTGCCCCGGGGTTTCCTTCATGTTGGTTACACACCAGCAACCAGTACACAGAGACAGATTAGTCAGCATTGGAAAGTCTACTCTCATTAGCAGATTGGCCACTCCCAGGCTCCAAACAGCCACTCAGTATTTGCGTGTGTGATCCACCAGAGTGTGCTGAGGCTCAGGGTCAACAAGGCCGTCATCAGGAAGCCACTGCTGCTCAAACTCAGCATGAGATGATGACTGATGACAGCTTTAGCACTACCTGTCACATGAGCACTGTTTGATCCTTTTTATTACAGTTTAAGCAGAAGTGAAAAAATAGCTTTTGAAAGTAGCAATTCCTAAGATGTGTTGCACTGTTATATATATTATAGTATTTGATTATTATTAATGATATGTGAGGAGCATGTTCACACTGTAACTGGTCAGTATATATATAAAAATGCATGTTTTTCAAAGATGACTATGTGTAAAATGTTAGTATGCAAAGTAATAAGTAGTACAACTATAGCTGGCAAATTAAAATGGAGTTCAATGAAAAAACATTAAAAGAAAAAATTACAAGTACCTCAAAATCATATGATATAATATTACATATTATTTACTCACTAAATGAAGTACAGTATTGCAGTCAAGTCAACAATTTTGGGCAGGCAAGTCGCTGCAAAAACACCCAAGCTTACTTCCTTTATGCTTATAATTTATAGGAAGTGTTATAATTGACGTGATAAAAAAGTTTTGTAGATTAATTCAAAATACTGAGCACATCAATTTGTGCAGCACTATAGTTCACAGAGCCCTCTTCTATGTTAGCCTTTATGAATAGTGCTTTGCAGTGCAGTGTTCCTTTAAGAGAAACACAGCGGCTGCTCTGAGTTGATGCAGAGCAGGCTGCCACAGAGTGCAAACATGATAAAACATGTTAGTGTGGATCAAACTGAGATCTGCCTGCTCTACGGATACCAGATTGAGTTCTGCATTTCTAACAACTTCCAGCTGTTGGTGCAGAAAAAAAAACCCTCTGCAGTAGCTTCTCACACCTTGTCCGTTGCTGACTTGTAAGAACATAATCTGCTGTCCATTTGGGTGATGAAGTGGAATTCTAAGAGGAGTAGTGTAACGCACTGCTGAGCACTTGAGGTCCTGCTGCAGATATCACGGATAGAACGATACACGTGTCTCTGTATACTAGAACTTGTTGGCTGATCCGGTGCTCGTCCTGCATCCAGAAAACTCCATGTTCTCTGGTTATGCCCCTTAGCAACCCACACATGATCCAAACCCTCAACACTTGGAAGGAGGCTGTGCTCATTACTATTATTTTCCTTTTGGACTGTCAAAGATGGGCTGCCTGCTTCACTATTTCATGCTCTCCTTATCTGCTTCTCTTTCCACCCATGGTAATTGAGGGTGGCTGTTGGCCAGTAAAAGTCCGGAGTGAGGGGGGCGAGGGGGCGGCAGTGGAGAGGAAGAAGGACAGAAACAGAGGAGACAGAGAGCGAGCTGCTGGAAAGGGCAGGCTTTCATTCAGCAGAGAAACATGTGCACTTCTCTCTAAATGCAGTTTCTGTAAACCCGGGGCTGTGAACAGTATTGATCACTGGCTCTCAATGAGAGGATTAACAGGAATTCACACAAGGGCTTGGACGCTTACCGGTAACTTTTTTGCTTATTTTGTGTTATTTTCAAGAGGCAATTGATGATTTTCCAGAATTTTATCATTTCTGTTTTGCATTAACAAGTTTTGGGTGTGTTTTGTGCAACTGTCAAATTTATTTTAGCAGTTAGCAGTCACATGTGGAGTAGTAATATCCATGGAGGCAGCTTCTGATCATTAAAACGAACCTGCTGGGTTGATTTTAGTGTATCTACTTTACTTTTCATTACTTTGATTGTGTTATTGTGTGCTCAGATTATTATATAACAGCTTTTGTCAACTATTTAGTGTCCTTGAGTCTGTGCTGCCGCAGTTGCATATTGAAGACATTAAGCCCAGTTATCGGTCCCTTGTTTGTGCTACTGTCATGCAAAGAATGAATGGAATCAGCTCAGGATTTTTTTCCTGGCTATTTCACTTCTCGTAAAAAAGGATTTTTATTTCATATTCCTTGAATCTGTGCAGGCATACTGCATAGTGTAGCACAGCATTGCATGTACTATACTCATGCAAGAATTGCACGTTTATTAAGAACAGAATTATTTGTGAGAAGAGTAGAATATTTCATAAAGCATCTGAGAGGTTAAAGTGATAAGACAGCTATGAGCTGACGTTTTACAAGATATTATTTAACCGTTTGGATTAGTTGAACACATTTCTACAGAGAACAACTGAAAGGGTTTGGCTTTCCCTTGTTGTTTGAAGAATTTAACGGCAATAAATTCCCCTGATCTTGGCAACTCTTCAGCATGAACAGT
>CAFUXE010001071.1:243440-255035 GCA_903364295.1 Serranus cabrilla
TCTTTAAAATCTGTGTAATGACTCAGTGTCGCCCACCTTAAACAAGTGAAATGTTATCTGGTGAAGTGGGAGAAATCATTTGTTCAGCAGCTTCCTGAACAGCATTTCCAGCTGGAACTGAACTGCAAATAAACTAAAGTCCCACATAAATCTTATTAAGTTTGCAAAGTATTGCAACAAACAACCGGCTCAACCTCGAACGAATGTCATGTGGACGTTATATTCACACTAAAACCTCTATCTGTGAATATAAGCAAATAAAACAAAGTTTGAAGATTTGTGTCTTCAAACTTTTTGTTCTGTTTACTATTTATAACCAGTGTTGCTGTTCTGCCATTCAATCACTAAAACCTGAAGCGACAAAGTGTCTGTGCTGCCACAATAACATGAGAGATCAACGGTCTGGTACTAACCTGCAGCACAAGTGCACCTGTCAATTCTGCTACGTTATGCATGCATTCCAACTCTCATCATTATAGCATAGCATGTGTAATGTTGCGTTTTTATTCCTGGATGAAGGTTGCTCTTCTTCATCGTGACTACATGTGTTTGGTCACAGTCCACAGCCGGAATTTCACTGTCTGATGGTGTAAATGAATTCCATGTGGCTCGAGCAGAGGTGTAGAAACACTCCGTTTGGGGAAAGTCAGTCGAGGGGAAAGTCATACCGACTGGACCCTGCCAATGAGGGGGTTTTCCAACAACCTCCTCCAGCTCTCTAGTGAGGAAAAAATTCTGAAGAAAACGGCTTGCACAACTATGGCAGCTTCACGCCTCCTTCAACTGTGTTACTTCAAGGCTGAGTTTACATGGTGGAAAAATGCAGTCATGTTAACGAGTGTGACCCCTCTTTGGCAGTGCAGGAATAAAAGCATGTGGGAGGCCAAGGGTTACGTCCTAGCCACTGTTTCATTGACCTTCACGTGTCACAATCAGAAATAGCAACAAATAAGGCGTACGGTCAGTTCCTTCCTTTCAAATTCCTTCCATGAGTCCTGCTTCTTCTATTGTATGCAGCATATCTGGTCTTCATTTGCAAGTGCCTCCTTTTAGGATGTCAGCACTTTCTTTCACGTGCTGGAAACTAAGTGTAAAAGATCATTTGATAGAGCAGCCACAGAGACAACACATGATAAAATGTCTACCCTTTGCTCTACATGAACAAACTCTTTTCACCGGGTTCTTAATATCCCATTTCATCTCTTATTCCATGAGCATGAACATAACCATCATTACTATAATGCTACATGCTGTTTGCAGCACATGCAATATTTGAGTTCACCTCTTACTGAAATCCACTTGCAAAATAAATTAATAATAATACAAATAATAGCATGTATGTAACATGCCATTGTTTTGTATTTGACTTAAGTCAAAGTTGAAGGACAAATTGCATTCTGTCATGTGTTGCTCTTGCCTTGATGTGTGTTAAGTATAATCCAAATAGGGAATTGTTTTCCATTTTCTGACTTGAGGCAAGGCACAAACAAGAATGTTGTCACCAGAAATATAAGAGATTTGGTCCTTTGTTCAAATTGCTGGTTATATGAACAAGAGTAAGAGTTTAATGGCATGGGAGCTTTGACTTAAATCCTAATGTCAGCATGCTTACATGCTTACAATGACAATGTTGTGACAATGCTGACTGTAGTTTTGCATCTTAGCATGCCAATGTTTGCATTAAATCATGCAATTGTTAGCATTAAACACACAGTTAAGCTGAGGCTGATGAGAATGTTGTTGGTTTCCAGGTATTTGATTATAACAGAGGTCTGGGACAATTTCAAACTATTGACCTGATGGTGCCAAGGAAAAATCTGGGGATAACCAAAGTCACTGGGATACATGGTTTGGTACAAAATGGATACTGAATTGATACCAAATTTTCTAATCTCCACTAAAAACCCAACCACAGTTCCAATAATCTTAAATTGTTTTATCTGATCTACTGATAGGGGTACTAGATCAGGATAACCCTCACTTGAGTTGTTTTGGTAGCACATGACATGCTGGTTATGAATACTTGTTGCTTATATAGATATAGTTCTTCAAAATACAATCATTGAAAATGACAGTCTATTATCATAGAGGTTATGTCGGGTCATCGGCTACTGTGTTTGGATATCTTTGTGTTAAGCCCCTGGGGTGTAGTTGAAGTATTTTAACAGTCAGCACTCGATACAGCAAAGATGTTGCTGTGCAGGTGTAGAGTGGGGAGCCTTTAGGGCTGGGCAGATGCAGCAAAACCATTACAGATTAAGTCAATCATTCAGGTAAAGAATGGTTGTAGGGCAAAACATCAGCACAAGGGAGTCTGTGTAAGCAGCGCTGACATATTGGATACATTAGGAAAATACAGAAGAAGTGCTGGAAGGAGTTGAAAGGTATTGAAGCAAAACCAAAAGAGATTAATCAAATGTAGCCTACAAATTGTTTCACTTACATCTTCCCAAAATGTCAGTTTCCCACATCTTTAGAGTTGCCAATGTTTTGAAACATTTTGACAGGGTTTAAAATTATCTTACTTGACGAGTGACACACCTAGAGACATAACTACTGAAGGAGCTTTAGCAGCATGTGACAGTAGCTGGTTAACGTTACTTCATCTGCTGATGGGAAGGAAGGTATTACATTTGGTTTTATCCACAAGGAAGGAAAAGCGTAGGAGTGAAGCTTTTTCTGGGCAGATGTATTGTATTGGGGCCAAGGGTGGGCAGAGATTGGCAAATGGCAGTAGATTTGAGGAAACAGCTGATAATCCCACAGGAAACAGTGAGCACTGGTTTAAGGGCAGTTGTGGTCAGAGGTTCAGTGAATTGTTTATTTAGTAAAGCTGACAGTGCCATGTGAGGATGTGGTAGATGAAGCTTGAAAGGAAAATGCTTAGGTGTACTGAGACTGTGCTGCAGGATTGAAAAGATAGAGTGCGCCACATGGAGGTTGGATGCAGAGCTCAGAGTAAAACTTAGTGGTACAAGTAAGTGAATTAGGGATTTGTGGGTTGTAAAGCAGTGTCTGTGGCAGCAGCGTGAGGTAGGAAGAGGATATAATTTAGGGAAAAAGGAAACATGGGCTGAAGGGTTTGCACTTGATAGCCCCAGTGACAACTGCCTGCAGCTGTTTAAGCTCCAAAAATTGACTCTACACTAGAAGCCAAGTGCCAAACAGCAGACAGACAAAGTTGGTGACTAGTAACACACTTTTCTTCAGTTGTTGGTAGAGACCAAAAGGACCCCAGGTGGATAGTAGCATGACAAACTGGAAGCCATTTTTCTATTTTGTAGACTACCACTATTTTTTCAGATAAAGAAAATACACACTAATATTTCTACTAAGTCAGATTATTTGTGCAGAATCCTCACAAGTCCGTACACATTCATACACAGCATAGTTAGAGCTGACAATTAACAAATGCTGCTAATTACCAAGTTTATATAATGCTTGAATCATTTATTGTTTGAATTAATTCATGTTTTGCAGAGCAGGGCTACATCCTAGTCATGCTAGACCAGGTATCACATAAGCTTGTTAATTACATTATACTCTATGTGTGAAACTGTAGGTAGTGGGATAGATTTCGTGGGACAGGGATCGAGTTGTTGAGCCAGAATAAACATCTCAATAATCAACTTCTGTCAAGGCAAGAATAACGCAGGGATCACATGTAACAAATGCTTGCATTGTCCTTTTTCTTTTTTTCCCTGCAATACAAAGCATGTGTTTCCCTTTCCCTGTAGGTGCACAATTGGAACTTGGTACTGCTGCATAATGGGTTACAAAGCGACAACCATGCATTGTGTCTTAAGATGCCTGTGCTTCATGCTTCTCCATTTGTTTAGTGCAGCTCAAGATGAAGACATAAGAAGTAAGAGTGCTTCTGTCTTCATTTTCTCACACTTTGTTATGCTTATTGTCCATACATTAAAAACTGTCAAATGCATACAATTGGAAAAGGTCATTTAAGTACTCTAAAGTGCTTTTTTTTATGTATTCTACCGAACTAGCTAGGATCTGTTGAAACCATGATTTTTACTCTGCTGACTGTTTATTTCCTGTCTGCTACAGGTTGTAGGACGGCACCATGCGATTTGGTCTTTATTCTAGACGGTTCTTGGAGTGTTGAAGATGTCAATTTTGAAATAGTAAAGCGATGGCTTGTCAACATAACGACAAGCTTCAACATTGGACAGAAGTTTACCCAGGTCGGAGTCGTCCAGTACAGTGATAACCCTGTTTTAGAGATACCTCTGGGGAAGCACTCCTCTACCAAAGACCTCATCAAAGCGATGGAGTCCATTGATTACATGGGAGGAAACACAAACACAGGGCAAGCCATTCAGTTTGCTACGGACAAACTGTTTGGTCTGTCTGAGCGTGGTCATTTCGGCATTTCTAGAATAGCCGTTGTCCTCACAGATGGGAAGTCCCAAGACGAGGTTTTGAAAGCGGCAGAGGCAGCAAGGAAAAAAGGAGTGATTCTTTTTGCAATTGGTGTTGGGCCAGAAACAGAAGTAACAGAGTTGAATGACATTGCGAACAAGCCATTTAGAACCTACGTCTTCTCTGTCGAGGACTACAAAGGTATTTCCAGGATCATACAGGTCATACGACAGAAACTGTGTGAAGGTAAGAAACTATTGATCAGTGTAAGTGTGCAAATATTACTTCAATGACACTATCAATGGTATCTCTTTATTACAAACTGCTCAATGTGTCATTCTGCCTCTTGTCCCTCTCTCCATGATTACCTCCGCCAAGGAGGTTATGTTTTCGCCGGCATGTGCCAGTCTGTTTGTTTGTTTGTACAAAATTAGTGCCGCACAGATTTGGATGAAATTTGTGTACTGGGACAAGGAACAGGTGGTTAGATTTTGGTGGTGATTGGTGATCCGGAACACCATCTGGAATTTATATTGCAAATTAATATTATTTTGTCAGTGACCATATTGCCTTCACTAACTGCCACCATCTAGTGGATGAAATATTTCAATGCCAGTGTACTCCACAAATACACTCTTTCAATATAATTGTTCAAGTGTGCCATCTGGTATTGCGTAACTGACCCTGTTGCCTTGGCGGAGGTCTGTGCTCTCTCTACTTGTTCCGTGTCTATTTTTTTAATCCACTGTATTTGTCTGTTGCAGAGACTGTTTGTCCAGCAAGAATTTCCGTAGACTCCCGTGATGAGAAGGGATTTGATATTCTGTTACATTTAAATTTGGCAAAAAAAACAAAGAAGACACAAGGGGCATATTATGGAACTAAAGCCTATGAAGTTACGTCTCGTGTCGACTTGAGCGAAGCTACACGGTAATCGCTTTGCCTTTATTCTTTCTTCATCTTCACACATGTGTCCACAAGTTGACTAACTTATATTTGATCAATCAGGAACCTTTTTCCCGATGGCCTGCCTCCATCATACGTTTTTGTGGCCACACTGAGGTACAAAGGATCAGTGACAGTGGAGGAGTGGGACTTGTGGAGAATACAGACGCGTGATGGTAAACCTCAGATGGCGGTGACTCTAAATGGACTGGAGCACACCATCAGGTTCACCACGACCAGTGAGGCTCCAAGTGGAATACAAACTGTCACATTTTCACAACAGACAGCAAGGGTATGATAACAATGTGTAATAGCCTTAAAAGGATATATTTTGTGTGTATGTTGGGGTGGCATCATTGGGAAAAAAATGTCATAATAAGCTTTCAGCACATTTACTGTTTTACCAAAGCAGAAATACGTGCATGTCCCCTTGGATGATCAGAGGTTGATTCAGTGGCGGAAAATCTTAAATCAGGAAAGAAAAGGGAGAGCTGCAGAAGGTTAGGGGGTTCGGGTTAGGGCAAATTTTGGTGGGGTTCTTTTCTTTGTTTTTTATTTTTTTTGCTTTATCCAGAAAATTGCATGCCCTACCTTTAAGATCAGTTCACTTTTCAATGAGAGTAGTACACAGTTATATAATGTCTCTTACAGCTTTAAGAGGCTTTGTCAGGTCTGAGAAAATAACAATGAGGGTGTTTACCAGGCAGAGACAGCGAAACAAAGAGACACATTGAGCTGCATGATGGAAAATGACAGATTTAGCCTTCTTACTAAAAGCTGAAAGTTGGAATATCTTGGCCTTTACTGCCTCTATTTTTACCAATTTCTTTCTGACCAAAATCTGTCTTTTGTGGGCAGAAATCAGTGTTAACATTTTTTTTTACATTTTCACAAAGAAAATGTGCAACAAAGAAGAGAGGTAATTGCCATGTGCGCAATATATAATTGTAGTTTTGCCCACATCCTACAATGCCACCAAATGACACTTCTGTTTTCAGGATAATTGAAATGCACTTTGCACTTCAGCTCACATACTGTGCCTGTGTAACTCTCAACAGAGATGAGAAGGAAGCGTAATTGCTCGCTCCTTAACTACTTCTACCATGTGCCGACATAGCATTTTACTTACCCCAAACAATCGGCCAATCGTTATAGTTGAGCCCTGCATTTGGGTCCCGTAACTTTATTAAAGCGCCATGCCATAGTGCACCTCTGAGAGTCTGATTGATTAATTTATGGCATGCTTTCTGGCTCTTATGTTGTCTAACCATGGAAGAAACTGTTTTAAATCAATGCACCTCCCAGGTTTAAGCATTTTCTTTCAACACCTCATAATACCTGTTATGTAACCAGTCAATACTAATCCTCCTAGTCACACATCCAGACGGCTTGTATACGCTTGTAGAGCTTTAGCAGCCTTTTCAACATTTACAAAAGTAGAAGCTACTGTACATCTCTATGATCGGCTGATATTGAAATAGCAATACCATATAATTGAACTCTTTCAGATGATTAGACAAAGAAAATCTCCACAGCAGTTTATTCAAAAGCTGCAAAAGCACTCGAAAAATAGCTTCAGAGCTGTGACTAATTTGTAATGTTTAGATTATAACACATCAAACTGCCCCAATGTTAATAATTCCGTCAATGTTTTGATAATGCAGAATACTGACTTCTCCTGTTCTTTTCTATGACAATAGAAGCTGTTTGATGAGAAATGGCACCAGCTGCGGCTGCTGGTCACTGAGGAGGATGTCACTCTTTACGTTGATGACCTGGAAATTGAAACCCAACCCTTGGAGACCCCTGTTGGTATATTCATCAATGGAAAAACCCAAGTTGGAAAATATGTCCAAAAGGAAACAACAGTGCCAGTAAGTTTATGAACATCAACAAACTTATTTTTCATAAAATGCATGTTTGGTTCCCAGAAAAGTAAGCTGGCAGTACGTCAGCTTGACTATAGAAAGAGGGAGCCGTTTGTTTAATGAGTAGAACTCACCACTGATATATGTTTTTAACAGCATCACACAGTTTTATTGCTGCCTCCTGAGAGACATGCTTAACTCTGTGGATAATAAATCTTTGGCAAAAATGAACCTTTCTCTCCACATGGTCTTATTAATCTTTGTTTTATTTGTCTCAATTGGCACTTTTGGTGCCAAAATGCTGCATTTGTAATAAATCATAATTGTGCTGTGTTGTAATTACCTCTGCAGAAGGCTGTGTAGCATGGAGTTTCAGTTTTTGTAATTATAATAGAACATTTTGGAAAAACGATGACTATATGATAATGTGAACACTTTTTATTAGAAGTAATGGCAGAAATGCACCATTTAAAGTCCCTCAGGTACATCTGTGAACAATTAGTCATGTTTGTCACTGTAGCATTTGTGGCCAGAATTATTGTCAATAAAGTAAAATACATGTTAAATAATGCTGTTATTTTAAAATATAAAATCCTTAGTACAACTAGCTGTTGATTCTAAAGTATCTAAAGGAAAATATGATAATATAATAATACGAAGGCCACTATAAAAAATAATACTGGAGGATCTGTGCATAAAATCCTTTTTTTTTAAATTAATTTATGACTTTTAAATCTCCTGTGCCAGTTAGCATGTTGACACATCATTATAGCTGTGGATCTTAACACGAGAAACAGCTTGATAGTGAATGTTATTGTGTGCACTGATCCATTGTAATAAGGATCATGTAGTTTAAAGCCATTTAACAGAGTGAATGCACTAATGTGAGTATCATTTCTGGATAAACACACTCGTAATTGGAAGCAGATTTGTGTAATTGGACCTGTAGAAGTACCACAGCAACTTTAAATAACAGCACATTAGCATCAACCACCAGACCACACCAGACATTCTTATCATGTTTAAACCTAAATACAAGCCATTGTTAATCAAATGTAAACTATATTGTTTTAGGTTGATTTATGCCCCTGATCATGCAGTCGTAGTGATGTTTTCATGAGCCTGGAAATAATATAAATCACATGTCGGGATCATCTTTCTGCTCACATGGTTACTGAAGCGAATCAGTCTATGGGACATTCTGGAGCCATTTTACCACCAACATCAACAAAATACTAAATAATGGAAGAATAATGTAACGTCGCTGCAGAACGCTTCCAACACTGAGGGAGGTCTGGCAACATGGAGCTGCCCAATGCCCAACGAGGGCAATTTAACAGCTGTACAATAGCAGTTTAAATTCATTAGTAAGCAAAGCACTGATAAAACTGAGCTTAACCTTACAAAATTACCCCAGTGTTTGTTTTTGTTAGCTTGTTTGGAGTCTCCACCAGCCAAGGTTGTGTATTAACAAGGATTTCTTCTGCTTTTAAATCTTGTTTAGTTTGAAATACAGAAACTTCGCATTTACTGTGACCCAGAGCAGAACAATCGAGAGACTGCGTGTGAAATACCTGGAGTTGTAAGTACAACAGTCTGCTTGTTTTTCAGTCCAAAAGCAATAAAGATAACTTCTTCTCACCTACTTCTCACCCTGTCCAGCTACATCTGTTTCTGCTCTGAAACGCACAATTTCACCATCAGTTACCTCCACACCTCATTCTGCAGGATTTTCTTGCTTTATATTTCATCAGCACGGTGTATTGTAGTATTGTGTATAAGTGTTAGAGCAGCAGTTTTATTTTTAAGACACATCTGCTTATGCATAAAATAATTTCTTGGAGGAGGACCCGTGGCTCAGTTTCAAACATTTTGCACTCAGGAACTTTTTTTTTTATTGTCTCTTGGCTCTGGCTGTGTTTGTCGAGCAGTGGCTCATTGTTTTCTTGGCGTCTAAATTGCTGTGACCACAAAAACAATGCCAAATTACTGTTTTTAATGTGAGGATGTGGTATGAAAGTATCAAGAGGGACAAGATAAGTAGCCGAGAATTACAAGTGCTGGCCAAGTACTCCACCGTGTCTCTCCTCTCTCAGCGTGCTAGTTTTCAGTGAATTTCATAGTTATCAATATCCTCTTGATAGAGGATCTGATGTTTGTCTCTGTTCATCACAGTGCTCCAACAGTCCTGATTACACTGAACCAACTCAAGAGCCCTGTGTTTGCCCTCCTGGAGCCCCTGGACTTCCAGGAATAAAGGTCAGTTATTTAAAACAAATGTCCTATTTATGTTATATTTCATGCTTTTTTTGTTTTGTGTCATTTGCTGATTTATATACAGCAATACTGCTACAGTAGTTCTCCCTCCATCAACAGATTTTTATGTGCATTTGAAGATTTGCATGAGAAAAGCTTGATGGAAACTCATAAAAGTTTATTATGCTCGCTTGAGGTGGTGTTTTGTCTTTTTAAAAAAATAGTTAAAGCACTAAACAGGAGATGGAAAAAGCTTTTTCCGAGTAAGTTCTGACGTAGCGTCCACTCTGCTGGTCAACATGGGCTGACATGAAAGAACAATGAAAAGTTTTCCAATGTAATCCAATTCATGAAGACTCAATTTCCTCTTATGAGTGGCCAAAGTTGTCTGATTAGCAACCTCTTTTTTGTTTTCTCTCTTGTGTACTTCTTCTACTGTTTTCTGACGGATTAGCCTACAGTGATATGTTACACTGCCATCTTTTGACAAAAGTATGTTCATGCAGCTTTGTTTATTTGCTCTAAACCAGCTTCAACTTTAATGGAAAATGGCAGGTGAGAACCAGAGAACAAGCTAAATTAGCCTGCAGAAATCAATGCAAAACACCCCAACAGAGCATGTTCCTGGTTCTGCACGGAGCTCAACTTTGTCCAGCTTCTGTGTTCAGACAGTTGGTTAAATATTTACTTTAAACACTGGTATACTGTTGAGAATAAATGAGAGAAGAGTAATTAATCTTTAACAGTGTTTTTTCTATGTGTAAACTCAGATGTGACAATGAGACTGAATGTCTTCTGTTTGGAGACAGAGCACAAACTTTCTCTTTGCACAGTTCAGCCTTGAGGGAATGTGTGCTGAATTCCCAGGTGGTGTCTAAATGCTGCTCACGATGTCAGATAATAATATGATAAGCACAGGAGGTTGCCCTTTACCAATAGGTCAAATCCAACTACAGTCATTACAGCTTGTAAACTCAGATTTCCTTTGTGTCAGAAAATGTGCTGTGTGGGAGGTTTTAGCGCTTTTATCTCCTAAATACATAGTTACCTGTAGAAAACAAATTGTGCATGGAGCAAATAACCTCTTTTCTCCAGTTAGGCAAATTGTGGCTTGCCATTGTGAGGAAGTTATACTTAGCCTTGTAAGATCCTGTATTAATGTGCTGTTGGCTTGAAGAAAACCAGACCGCTGCTTTAGATAAACACTAGTTAGAATGGAAAATTACCAAAGTAGGGAATAAAACCTACATGTTGCTCTTTATTGATCATGGGGTATCAAACAAATAATAGCAGCCCCGGTCATAAAAACCTTAACACACGATCCTCAGAGAGATATTTCCTGAGCAACAAGACTTTTTGTTAATAAAACCTACATGGGCTTGGGCATGTTTGTGTTTATAACGTTACAGCTATGCCTTTACTACACTTCCTAATAGATCCAAAATGCTGAGAGCATTGCAGGCAGCAGATGTTCCTTATAACCCCACATAGTGTGCAAGAGCCTCCTGCATTAGAGAAACCAGCTCAGCATGGTTTGAAAGTGTAAAAGACACTCCACCCCAAAGAAGGCACATCGTTACCAGAGATGTTTGAAAATGTATTCTTTTTTTAGGTGGTTGAGCAATAGATAAAGACTTTTTAACCATTTCTTTTAGTTACATATTACTGAACATCCTCATTTCCCATCTTCAGGGAGAACAAGGAAACCCTGGCAAACCTGGTCAGCCTGGACCTGCTGGTGCTGATGGTAAGCCTGTGAGTACTACATAGTTCAATATACAAACATAACCGCCAACAACACACACAGCAACGTCCACAACAGCATCTGAGAAAGCACCAAAACCAATTGAGTTAATGTACCCCTTAAGTCATGACAGTCTCTGCTTGTTCATGTGGTCAGGGCCACTTTAGTGGTAAATATACTTATATTTACTTATTTTTCCAATGGATAAACGAAAAACATCTCTGATTTTACCGCTGGTGACAGCACAGTGGTGATTTTGTGTGATGAAAACCCTCCAAAAGGGAACCACATGTTCTATGGCATGATCAAAAACTCACCCTGCAGCCTAGAACCACACAGAGAACATGTACACAGTTGAGGGGGTTCAAAAGTTTCACCAAGTGTGTGTCTTTCGTCTTTTTT
>CAFUXE010001071.1:255052-267263 GCA_903364295.1 Serranus cabrilla
ACATTTTAAGGGTACCGCTGGCAATAGAGGGAGTCCAGGACTGCCGGGTTCACCAGGAGTAGAGGTAAAGAAAATCTTACTTACAGAAGTGGGGTTGTGTGAGGTACTTAACCGTTTTCTGTGTATAAGCTGGAGTGGATGGTGTCTCCATGCCCCCAGATCGGAGAGAAGCTGGAGTCCCAACACAGCAGATAAGCATTGTACTGGGGGCAACAGTAAAACATATTTTGGCCAGCTAAAAAAAGTCAGTTTAAGTGTACGCTCTATTTAGAATATTCTCACTGCTTTGACTTGACATCAGACAACCCTTTCCAATGAGGAGTTGCTGGTAACTGGTGCCTCAATCACTTTGTTTGTTCGTGTTATTGTGTGATTTCTGTGTTTTAAAGTGTGAGTTCAAATTCACCAATCGGAATTTACCCTATAAAACACCATTCTAAGTGAGTCAAGGCAGCAGTAGACTAGCAACTCCTGTGTTCTGCAAGGTAAAATTTCTGTTTTTGTCAGTGGAGTCTGGGGGCTTTCAAGAGAGCATACATTGATATAGCAGCTTCAGTTCCCTTTGCCATCTACTTTAGTAAAACTGATGGATATTACCTCATACAACCCCACTTAAAGATCCAAACTACCCCTTTACTTAACCTTGATATTACCTTCAGCATCAAGAATGGAGAGTTTAATGCTGGTTTCCTTTGTTTCTGTCAGGGTCAACGTGGGCAAGATGGGTACAAAGGCGAGCAAGGGAGGCCTGGTGTTTCGGTAGGAAGGTCAAAAAGCACATTTGTGGCACAGTCGGTTTCATAACATGCTGTTGCACTAACTAAAAAACGAAAAAAACAAACTATTTAGTAACAAACGTCTGTTCTTTCAGGGTGAGAGGGGTGTGCCTGGATTACCGGGACCGTCTGGAAAACCAGGAGAGAAGGTGGAGATGTTAATTTTTCAAATACTATACTATACTATACTATACTATACTATACTGTACTGTATAATATGGTGTCCAGATGTTGCTCAATATTATTTATCTAAAGGGTAATTCAAGCATGAAAAGTGGGTAAAATAGCTAAACGCGCTGACTGACCAAAAAACAAGTGATTGTTAAGAAGTACAAAACTGAATTATCAAGGTAAATCTTCTTTTTATGAGATCAAATGTAGGATTACCAGGAAATCCCTGCTAGACACATTAACTTGAACTGTTTGAACATCATCGCATCAATCACTCTAGAAACCATATGTTATGAATATAAAGCCAGATCCCCCGGGAGAGTGAAAAATACAACTTCTACTCTGGGACAAGAGCGCTTTGCAGAGAGAGAGCACAGGGGCCATCAGAGACTTTTTTTAATGTGTTTATATTTCCTTCCTTTTGTTCCTCCCTTTCCTTGGAAAGCTCAGATTTATTTTCCTTTCTATTTTTAGAGAGCCAGTATCTCGTTGTCTTGTGTCTTTCCTCTCACTTGCATCAACCACCTGCTTCTTAATCTCTGATAGAGCTGCAAGGAAGACATAAAGACAGAAAACCCCGACACCCCTCAGAGAGGACTTTATCTCTCACAGTCCCAGCAGTTAAAACTTCTTAGTTCAGTGTGGCCAACTTTGCGTTGCTTTAACCCAAATGATTATCTTTTTAGTCCTAATGGACTCAAACTAAGTCCATGGCACTTACCCATGTGTTATTCAACTTCATCTTTGCTTGTGTTGTACTAACTCAAATGTACGTCGCTTTGGATAAAAGCGTCTGCTAAATGACATTGTAGATTGTAGACTATCTAAAGCCAGGGAACATGCCACTATTTTCTGAAGAAACACAACGTCAAACAAGAGCACTAAAGGCCTCAACTGCAGCCACAGCAGACTCGAGCAGAAGCCTGACAGTCCAACAGCTTCATTCCAAACTTTTTTCTTGCTCTGACTGCTGCGAACATTTAGTGTTCAACATTATTTTGAGGTACAATGAGGTAATACTTCCTCCCTTGATTGCATCACCTCTATCATATCATCCTACCTTGTAATCAGTGTGACCACAGGGGGTTCCTGCCAGTTGGCTGAAGTGGAGAACAAGTCAAGCAGTTAATGTCGTTTTGGAAATTGTCACAGCTGTCTGCCGGCACATGTCTGCACCTGGAGCGAATCCTCATGGACCATCTGTCCAATTATTAGAATTTCACACACAGGTCCTGGATGTATCAAATTAAGCTTTTACCAGTGCTTGAACTGTCAACTTTCTTTGCGGAGGTTAAATAGTTTGGATTTTGGCCAAGCACAAAAAAAGAAAGAGTACAATGAGCAATTGCACTGCTAGAGATCAGGAGGATTTACTGTATCTTTTTTATCCTATTTCCAGTAATACTTACAAGATGAAAGAATCATCAATCTTTTACTGGTCTGTCAAAACGCTCTTATAAAATCCCATAATTAGACATCTAATTAGTGTTATGGTCTGAGGCATCGTGACTGATCAGATGAGCATCTACGGGGTGTGCTGCGGGTGATTTTCCATCACTTCTTACATGGCTAAGCAAAACGGCTGCCAAACATGTTTTAGGAGCAAGTCCAGCTCTGCTTGAATAGGTTCTACAAATAGAAAAGAAACTACAGTATTATATAAGACGGTGAATATTTTCTCACACCAGCCCCTAATGGCAATGCTGAAAGACTGAAGTTAAATGAATGTCTTTTAAGTCACTATTCATCACCAAATGAGGGAACAGACTGGTGATGAAGCCTATAACTGACAGATAAAAGCTCTTGCATTTGCAGTTAGTGACTGTTTTCCATCACCCAGCAGTGACTGGTATACCAGAGGGGGTAGGCAAAGTGAACACAAGAGAATTGCTCTTCAACTCACTTGTTTGTGAAGTGTTGTTGTTTTTCCGGTCAGTAAACGGTAACCATAGCCGAACAAACAACCTGGACCTAAGTTGAGGACTGACTGACCAACATTGTCATCCGGAGCTTCACACTATTCATAAGACATCCCCTCTATATGAAACAGTAACACACTCAGATGCCTCTGGCCTCTCTTCAAGTGAAAATGCTTCAAAAGTGTTGTTCCATGTGATTATATAACCATCATGTCTGTGTCAAGAGGGATGTTTGCACTCCAGGAGAGCTAATAATGCTCCATGCACCATGAACTCTCTGCAAACTGAGAAGTTCTCAACCAGCAGGGCACCGCTTGAGCTCCCGTTAAGTTTGAATCCTCATCTTGTAGAGAGTATAAGATTTTCTTTGAATGTAAACGCATTCGCATCCGACTTTCCAAATTATTCCCATATTACAAGACCACCCAAGGGTCCAGTTTTATTTTCCTGGCATAGGATCTCGAGAACTGAAACGTGAGATGTCTGCTAAATTAAGTCAGAAGTACATAATTCAAGGAAACAAGAGGAAAGAGTGTTAGCTACTTCGCCAAAAATTGTCTAGTTTGTGTGTTCACAGTCTGCTAAATTTCTTCATGACCACAGTCATTCATCATGTCTGCAGGAACATTCTGTTGCTAATTATGTGGCCATCCAGACTGTGCTAATGGTCTCTGTAGTTCATTAACACTGTAACTTCATACATTTTGACAGAAATCAGCATTCCTAATAGGAAAAACAGCACAGTTTGAGGAGTAAGCGCTTCTTATCGCATCTTTTTTGCTCACAGTACCTGTACCAGCAGCTGTTCATGTCTGAGCTCCATGTTGTTAAATTAAGTGGTACAGTGATCCATCAAAACTTACCGCATCATAAACATAAACAAAGCACAAACGCTACCAGTTGGCTTCAACGATTGTGCCTCAAACTGACCAGAAGAAGAAAAAAAGACAGAAACCGTTAACACTTTAACTAAAATGTCTTTTTATATACAAAATTCTTGTAAATTAAGCGACTATAAAAATGTTTGCCTGACCCAGCCAGTGATGAATGCATCACTTGGTTTTACACTGTATGGTAATTTGTTCCTAGTGAGTTGATTTGCATTTTTTCGAATGATGAAATGCAAAATCTGAGAAAACAAATGATGTAGTGTCCCGTCCTGTGTCCAAAAGTTGTTTTTTTGGTTCTGAAAAAGTGAAAATGCGGTGACGCATTCCCCCATGTTTTGGCCCCATTCAACACATAATTAACCAACGTCTAGTATTAGGTCAACCAGTGCAGTTTTGAAAATGCCAGAATGATGCAGTGAAACACGTCACTCCCTTCAGTTTCAGTCCAAATAGTTGCTGAATTAATTGTCTTTTCCAGAAAGACAAGACCACTGCTGACTAATGCAAACACTGACTGCATATTGTGACAATGAAGAAGCAATGCTCTTGTCCCAGCCAGTTTAACTTGTGCTTTCTTAGCGAACCCACAAATAGACAGAGTAGTATTTTGCTATTACAAACGTCGATTATCCTGTCAAATAAGTTGGAGATAGTGTCATGTAGCCAGGCCAGTGTAGGCCTTTTTTCTGATCACGCCTAATTATCATTTCAAATCTTTTTCCTTCCTCAGGGCTCAATAGGATCCATAGGAATTGCAGGGTTACCAGGAAAACCTGGTGAAGGGGTAAGAGTGCAGACAATCCTAATGGCTATTCAGAAAAATGAAAAGAAATGTAACAATCTTAACTGGATGTCATGATGTTTCCAGGGAGAAAAAGGAAGCGTGGGACCTCCTGGGCCACCAGGATATCCAGGAGACCCCGTATGTATAAAACAGTCCAGAATCAAACCGTAAGCTCATGTGCCATTATATCTGTATATAAAATAATTTTCTCTGGTTTCAGGGTCTACCTGGGAGAGATGGAAAGGTTGGATTTCCTGGGAGACCCGGTCAAAAGGTTTGTTTGTTTTCACAAAGCAGAACAGTACGGTACAAAGCTCTTTCAGGCATTAGGAAAATAATAGAGACATGAGGCTGGCTAAGAGCACACATTCTTAAAAGACTTTGCTGTTCCCAAGAGTTGTGTTGTTGATGTTTGGCAACCATGGAAATGTAGTCATGCAGTGCTGGTGTCTCCCTTGTCTATTTCCAAACCCCATTCAACAGCTTTTGTACACATCAAAGTATAGATACATTCCTATTTAATAAATACAACGTGAACTGTAAAGGAATTATGGAGCATGTGATGTGTCAAATTAAGAGCTCATACTATGAATCTGGACGTGGATCAGCTTTTGTTTTCTCCGATGTATTAAGGGAGAAGCCGGGCCCAGTGGGATTCCTGGTGCTGATGGAAGGGAAGGCCATCCGGTGAGTTGTAAACACAGCCATTGTGCATGTTTGATAATTTGTAGCTTGTTTGAGCTGTTGCTTCTATGTCAGACTTCAAGAAATTGAGGATTTGACAGAAATGGTGCATGAATTTGATATAAAACATACTGTCATACTGAGTTTGGATTGATAACGGAAATAAAATGGGGGCTTTATGCGTGTGCTGGTTTACATTATGGTTTACGAACTGTATCTGAATGTAGGTAACGGAAGATTAAAACAAGCAGTATAAAACTTGATTTTATGGATCGTGCAGATTTGCATGCACACTGTGTTTGACTGTAGTAAGACTGCAGCGTGTTAACATACTGTCAGCGGTACAGAGAGAACCCCTGACAGCCAGTAAATTAGGGGTATTTCCCCTGTAGTTCATCCCAGGATAACCCTGTTATGTAACAGGCAGACTTGGGCTATAATCGAACGCAGTGAAAGTAACTCAGCGAGGGAATGCTGCGGTCCTCTGGCAAAACTGTTTTAGGAAGAAAGTGTTTCAACTGGGCAGCCACCCCACTGATCATGATTATAAGTGTTGTCCAAAATCGTTTGTGATGGGTCTACAAAAGATGAGTCAGTTGCTCCACAAGGCTGTAAGCCATTTTTCCCCACCAGAACAATAGAGTTAGCGCTGTATCCAAGGAGACAGGCTTAGTACTGTACTTCCTCAAGTTAAAACAAGACGAAGTTAGTACTTTACTGATTGTCCCAAGGCAGGGATTTCTGCACCTTTCTGCATAGGTAATCTGTGAGTGTCTGGGTGGCTCTATCTATATTTTCTCTCTCTGCCTGTCAAATCTACTCACTAAAAACATATGTTACTCAAACTTCAGTCTGAGGCAACCGCTGAGCATCTGTGAGCGTTTATCTCTGAAGAAAATAACGTCAAAACAAAAAACTAAAGAGGCTTTCCAGGGTAGTTGTGCTGCATGTGTTGAACCACATAAACTTTCAATGTATTAAACCATTTGGCTTTCCTTCTTTTTCCTATGTGCATTTTAAGTAACAACTACTTTGTCCATTATTGCATTTAGCAGCAAATAAAATGCTAACGTGTACACTTTGACAAGAAGATGAACCCTTAGACGGTGCTGCAGTTTAAAGGAGGAAATTAAATAACATTTTCTTACAAAAAGCCCAAAACCATGTTTCTCCACATTTCCTGTGTCCAACCAGCCAACCATGACGGGGGAGTGTAACAATTTGGTAGATGTTTCTTGGTGCACCGTGTCAGTTCAATCCGTTTCTTTTATTGAGCAATTGGCTCCAATCGTGACCGACACAATGAAGTAATTATTTCACTCTGAAAGCACGTAACCTGGAACCTGTAGTCCTTCGTCCTGCTTTTAATATTAGAAACATTACAAATTATTCCATGTTATGCTTTTCTTTTTCCTTTTTGGGCATTTTTTAATCTATTGATCTAAAATACAGTATAATGTGCTTCCTTGTTTGCAGGGTATGCCTGGATTGCCAGGAATTGCTGGCCTGAATGGACACAAGGTGAGCTGCTGTTCCTAATATATGTGCAAAGTAAACTGATGAGCTGAATCATTATTTTGTGTTTGACTGATATGATTTTTATTTCAGGGTGAAGCCGGTGGGCCTGGACCGAGGGGCTTCATAGGGTCGTCTGGGCCGCCTGTAAGTTAATAGCTGTTTGTGTGTAGGTGCAGTGCACACCAAAGTGTTAATATTTAATCTGATGAGTTTCCAATTTTCACTGTCCTGTAGGGTGAGATGGGTTTACCTGGTGCACCTGGTTTAAAAGGATCAATGGGACCCAAGGTAATCATTTATGCCTGCTAGAAAGTCCCTTCCCCTTCTTCAAACAGCTGCACTGTCAGTGATGCAGAGCTACAATGAAGCTAGCAGAAATAATCCTTGACTTTCATTCTACCGACAGTCATCAAAAAGGTTTAATAAAGTATTTAACATGGATAAACTGTGCACTTAATACAATGTGATTTCATCCCGCTCTGCGTCCCTGGGGCTGTGAGCGCACCGGCTCAACTTGTGACCCCGAAAAGTCAATACTAAAGATCAGTCCGCACAAGCTGGCATTAGCAGCCGTCAGGCTGCACGATGAGCCATGGCATGATTAAAGTTGAGTCCAAGCACAATGTAGTAGAGTTTAAAAGCTGCCAAGGGATCAGTTTGGTGTTATATGACATTACAGTCCCAAGCCCCTCTATCTCCCAGCCTTTGTAATATGCTTTGCAGTGACTGGTGTCATTGGTTTAGATAAGGTTAAGCTTTCTAACAAATACATTGATTGACATGCACAGAGAGCTGCCTGGGTTAACAGTACTGCACATTTTGTTTGGTCACTGCTTTTCTAAAATATACTTTAGCACAAGTAACGACCTCTTGGCCACACGGGCAGTGCTAAATTAAGCGATAATCCGGCCCTACTGCTTTCGTCAGTGGAATTTTAGTGGAAATGTAAGCAGTCTGGGCTTGTCTGGTCTGGACGCTCTGTCTCCTAATCACTTTTCATTAGCTGATTTGCCTCAAACAAGCCAATGTGTATCGGTAAAAGGCACACAAGTCAAAAGCTGGACAGACGGGCCATGCTTTGATTTTATGGCTGCGCTTCAGACTGCAATTACCAAGGCTTGTTCTACTGGAAAAGAAAGCACCAGTTAGACACAATTAAACGTCAAGCTCCAATACACCAAAAGCTTGTGAAACTGTACTAAAACTATCGCATGCCTCAATGAAAATGAATTATGATAAGGAAGTGAAAATACAAACTGTAGTCCTGTCTGTGATAGGATGTGGTTTGGATGTTATTTCGAAGTATGTTTTTGTAACGTTTTGTTTTATTTCTCAATCAAGGGCAATAAGGGTGAAAGTGGAAGTCCAGGTATACAAGGAACATCAGGGCCTGCGGTACGTTTCCATTTCAACAATCTAATGTGAACCAGGTGGCCTTAATGTCTCATTTAAAATGCTGTAAGAATTTATTGAATCAATAAACCTGTGAGTGAATAAACATGCATTTATCCAAGTTTTACGCCCCACACTTTATAAACAAAGGTGTTTTTGTTTTTATTGATTGGTGTTAAATTTGACTCTATAAAAGGGGAGTGCAGGGGAACCAGGAATCGCAGGACAGCCGGGGCACCCAGGCATGCCAGGCCTGAAGGGCAGCAAGGTATGTCTCAATTTTCATCAAGTTAAATGATTTATGGCAATGGCAATTCATCAGACTTTATAGATATAACATAAATATATGTCTATTATACAAATATCAGTAATAAATAATAAAATGTAGCTATAAACATTCATTTAAGGATGTGGTCTGGCAATTTACATGATTTTTCTGTAAATCATCTTTAACTTTTGTTTGTTTTACCTGCCACAAAACGTACTACTGTATAAAGTTTTAAACCATGCTTTTGTTTTTTTTTTAACAGGGACAAAGAGGAACTTCAGGTGAAAGAGGAGGGATGGTAAGAATTAAGACAAAATGAGTCACACTAAGATTATGAAATACTTATCTAAAACTCAAATTGAGACTTTTACATAAACATGAGTGTTGCTTATCACCAGTGGGTGTCGCTTCAAAACTCTGTGTCATAAGAAGTTGCTACCATTGATGCGTTTTATGAAAACTACTGTGTTGATGATCCAGTTAATGATCCAATGATTGGTGTAAAGTTGTTTTCAACACAGTCAGCAGTTTATACTCTTATACTTCCATTAGTTGAGGAATATATTTTCTGTCATTCACTTCATATAGAAATATATTAGTAGTAGAAATGGAGCCTCATTTAATATATATTGATGATGGGTTTGGAAAACCACCATGTGTCTTTTGGAAGTATAACTGGATATTTGCGGTTCAACTGACTTCCCACATGGTTTCCTCCATTATGCTCAATATGTCATGCATTCATGTCATGACAACTGACATAATTAAATTTAATAGGCAATAATTTGTTGCATTTAAATCACATTGTCATCCATAAATTATACTATTAGTATTTATAAATCCTCATGTTTTAAATGGACATTGTAACCTGCAGTACCATGTGCTGAACACACATCATTTCAGATGATTTCATAACGTTAATATAATGATTTCCTCTTTTCCAGGGAATTAGAGGTGAAAAAGGAGAGCAAGGTCGACCAGGCGAACACGTGAGTTTATTTGATCAGCTTTGTTGTGTGATGAGGATTTCAATAAATGGACACAAGTAGTGCAAATAAATGGACAATGAAATATATTTCATGAGATATTTTACTGTGCGAGGGCTGAGACTGTTAACTGTTCATGTTGTGCAGATTAAGATACAATCTAAACCATATATTAATGTTTTCTTTCAAGAATTGTCCATGTCTGTTGCTTTGTCACATAGCAAGAATTTAATTTTAACTTAGTTTTATATGTGGATAGCGCCACCTTGTGGCCATTTGTAAGGCATTTCAAATCTTCACTTATACTCTTGAACCGAGAGGTTTAACGACGAATGTTTTGGAATAAAGACTAATAAAGAGTTGGTGCAATAAATACCTAATCTATCCATACAGACCATACCACTTCAGTGAGCATTAATTTTATTTATAAATTTTCCTCTCATCCAAACCATGTTTGATACGTATTTGTATGACCTTGTAAGATCCTGTATGATTATTATAAATTATAATTCTTGTGTGTGGCACTTTGACATGAATTCCTGAAATCATGCAGGTGCAACTGTTACCAAATTGAAGAAGCATGGGCACATATCAGAGTAATACTTTCTGCTATTTAGCCTACAGGTGGTGCTACAATGGCCCGACACTGACTCAGTGGTCACGAGTCCTCCTATATTATATTTAAAATATTAAGGCATTCTCCAAAAATCCATACAATATCATTTACTGTGTATTTTAATCAAGATTTAGAAGCTGATTTGTGTTTTTAATGACCTGACCTGACTTTCATTCCCAGGGCTCCACCGGTCCTGTGGGACTTAAAGGAGAGGTATGTTAAACTGAGACTGTAGCTCATTCCAACCTGAATTGTTGTGTGTATTGCTAACTGTGGGGTGGTATTTTTGCCAGAAAGGGACAACAGGGGATTCGGGACAGAGAGGTCAAGAAGGTCAAGTGGGACGGCCCGGACAGCCGGGTCAGTCAGGCCCAGCTGGCCCCAGAGGGCTGCAGGGGGTGGGCGGTCCAGCTGGCCCACCTGGACCTGAAGGAAGATCTGTATGTGTGCTACACACTGAACAAACCTCACCGCAGATAATCGTTCTTATCATAATGTTGTATCTGATATTAATTTTTTATTTCAGGCAAGTCAAATGTCTGACAATCACATTCGACAAATCTGCAGAGATATCCTTCAGTGTGAGTATCCGACTGATGATGTGCTTCTGTGTTCTCACCACACATCTGAACTACTTTCATTGTCAATCATTCTAGCTGAGCTACCTTTATTGTTGCTGAGCAACCAGCAGAGTAGCTGTACCAGATGTCAAAGCCGGCCTGGATCTCCTGGTCCTCCAGGTCAACCTGGGCTCCAGGGACTCAGAGGTCTTCCTGGACTTAGTGGCTCCAGGGGATCGCCAGGCCACCCTGGTCGTCGCGGGCACCCTGGTATTAATGGACTCAAAGGTAAAGCCAGCGTCACAGTACAGCATGTTATTGAAGGTGTTTTGCAGTATGCTCAGGTACACTTTTGTTTGCAGGTGAACCAGGTTTCCCGGGAGAGAAGGGGAGCCCTGGTCGAACCACCACTGGAGACCAAGGACCACCAGGGCCTCCAGGTAAATAAAGTGACTAATTAATCTGTTTCATTATATTCATTAAACCATTTGGAAGCTAATATCCCGGATAAAAAGATGTCATCATTTTACATTTTTTTGATCATGGCTCAGTATCTTTATCTTCCCAGGTCCAATGGGGCCCCAAGGGTACAGTAAACCAGGATCTCCTGGTAATCCAGGATCCCCTGGTGTCAACGGGGCAGAGGGTAAACGTGGTAATCCTGGCATCCCTGGTCAGCCTGGGGTGTGTGATCCATCCATGTGCTACAGTAGCATGATGAGGCGGGATCCTTACGGCAAAGGGCCAAACTATTGACGTAGAGCAGCGTCACTGCAGGCACCAGTCTGGAGCTGATGTGGAACAAACAGCCATTCTCAGGAAGATCTCATCTTTACAGTTTCTCTCTGTCGCTAGAACAAAACGGACCTCCTCTCGACAGTCAACAGAACTAGATCCTATCACATTGGTATTTTTGTATAATTATTCACGTCTTTGAACATGCTTTGAGGGTTTAATGGTGTTAGGATGATTAATAATTGGCAGGGCACCTTGAACTCTTCACGTATGTCTGGATTTCACTGGGCAGTGTGGCTTGTGCATTTTCCCATATTGCCCCCTGGTGTTTCTTTGTTGCATGTCGCTCTAAAATTTCACTACACATTGGATGGGTGCTAGATCTTATATCCTTTAAAACACACACACACACACACACACACACACAACTTCTATGGTCTATAGATTCTATGTTCAGTGAATTATTTCATCATAAATGATGCATAAATTTGGCATGTTTCAGCACAAGACTGTGATTTCCTGTAGCTGATTATGAGCTGCTGTACGCCTGTGTTCCTATAGCAGTTTGACTGTTAAGCACTTATCTCTATGAAAACCTTTTACAACAGCTAATATTGTGTATCATGTAAGTTAAATGAATACTTCCCCCCATATGACAATACCTATTCATTTACATGCCATTTTATTCCAATAAGGAAGTAAAATGTTTACCATCAAAGAGCATGCTGACATTTTACTTTGAAATTTGATGTCATTAATGTTCCTGAGGCTTTACTTTAATTACTGTAGCAGGTATTTTATTGTTATTTATAAAAAAGAGTCAGAACTGTGTATTTCAGCAGTGACATGTCTTAAACAGCTTTTGTAATTTTATTATTTTGTGTTAAGGTGACTTTTTTATGAATCTTTCTT
>CAFUXE010001071.1:267286-295181 GCA_903364295.1 Serranus cabrilla
TTTTTTTTTTACTAGAATTAAATCATCTTAATGATTTGTGAACTTAGTTTGGCCTTTGCTTTCGACTATTGCGCGACAGTTCATCTCAAATAATAAATACATATTTTTCCTCTTACCTGTGATGTAATTTATCAGTCTAGACTGTTTTAGTGTGAGTTGCCAATTGTTGAAGATAACAGCTGTGGAGATGTCTGCTTTCTCTCAAACATAATGGAACTGTATGGCAACTGGCTCATAGTGTTCAAACCACCAAAAAATACACATAAAAAACTCAACAGCAATGTCTCTTTCCTGCAATCTGGACGAACAAAAATTCCTGGAAATGATAATTGCTGTTGAGTTTGTAAAATTATTTTTATGAATATGCATCTATAGTGCAATATGGTCCATTACATTAAAAAGGAGGAGGACATCTCTACAATACCTCAGACACTCAGCAACTCACACCAGAGCAATTTAAATACATTAATACCACTACAGTTAAGAGGAATACTGTGTATTTGGGATTTGGGGAGAGTTGTCCCTATAATTTTCCGTTTTATTACAGGACTTTGTCATATACATTTCCATTTTAACTGCAGTATGACAAAGAATAAGTGGTGAACAAAAATGAGATAATCGCCTGGGTCTTTCTCTAAGGCACTGGGAAACCTGGATACAAGTGCAGCGGCACAGCGTCTGTAATTAGTGTAAGTGTGTGTACGTGTGTTACACACTTCAGAGATAATAATTAGCATGTTTTCTACACTAGATGGCGCTATGTGGTAACATCCCAGCATGTCCAGGAGTTCGAGGGGCACTTCCTTTTTTTTTCTTTCATTTTGGACAGCAGCCACCCATCACATGGAAACCTCTGAGTATTTATGTTTTTAATTATCCCAACATACTTACTTCAACATGCTGTTTACTTAGTGGTCCTCTGAGAACGAAGCTTTCTAACCTCTATGCTTTAAATTAACTTTTCTATACTGTCTATACTACTGTTTGGGTTTTTTTTTTTATATCTGTGATAAAAACAAATCTGAAGAGTCTGAAGCTCTAAATATTGAATTTCTAATATCCGTTTCAGCCGTTGCATTATTTCCCCTTATCTGTTCCTACAATAGAAAATTGTGGTTGCACTGTAGTTTCCTTTTAAGGCGGCCCAGTTGTTTATTCGCGCATTTAATAAAATATACTTTCCAGCATCTCATTAGATAATATTTAAGTCCATACAGTATAAAACAGGATCCTTGTTGTTGGTGGTGAATGCAGCTGAAGCCCTCTCCCATAAACACGCGGACTTCAATAAGTTGAGGTGATTAAAAGGCTCTGTCATTATTCTTTCACTCGTTAAGACGGGCTCTCGGATTTCAAGTGTCTCCTTTTACACTCCTGAGCCGCCACATTCATCATGGGACCGGCCTGAAGTTTTATTGCCGCCGCTAGAGGTGGATGCAAAAACAAAAGTTGAGTGTGGGATGGACTCAGAGGGCAACTAGCCCCAATACACTCTCTCAGGGGAGAGAGGGAAGAAAAAAAAAAGAAAAGAAAAATGAGAGCATGAGTCGAGGTTCGTCTCTGTTCATTTCTGACACAGTTGAACACTTTTCATCCACTGGAAACCCCGGGTTATCCCTCGACGTTATGGGCGTACCTACGTGTTTCTGCATCACAGAGGAGTAAGGTGAGGGACTGGGTCACAGCTCCATAAATACTTGGTGTGGCGGAGGCTTTGGATGGACCCTGGAGGAGTAAATACTGCTGGAGGAAGCTCGCGCACAAGAGAGGAGCGGCGACTTTTCTGCAAGCTGATACCTCATTTGTAGAAGGGCTGACGGGTAAAAAGCCTCCTCACTTACCACCGTGAAAGTTGCGGTGCCTCTGTCTAATATGGAAAGTCTATGATTCCGTATTGGCAGAGAGATAAATGATTTTTATTTTTCTCCCAGAGTGCGATGTAGTTCAACTTCACACCCCAAAGTGAACTATTTGTCAAGATGACAGCGCTTACACCTCTGAACCGTGCTGTACTTGGACTTGCGTGGAGCTGCTTGAGTTTTCTGTCCTGCGCTCATTGCGGGTTAAGTGACAACCATGTGCACTCCAGTTTTATTTACCGGAGGTTGCGCAATCACGAACGCCGGGAGATCCAGAGAGAGATCCTCTCCATCCTGGGCTTGCCTCACCGTCCGAGGCCCTTCTCTCCCGGGAAGCAGGCGTCCTCTGCGCCGCTGTTCATGCTCGACCTTTACAACGCCATGGCCGTGGAGGAGGAGGGGGAGGAGGTGGGGGTGCAGCAGGGTGCAGCGAAGAGCTTCAGTGCCAAGGCCCAAGGGCACTCCAGGAAGGGGTACTACAGCCCCCAGCATGCCGGCTACTCCCGTGTGGCACAGCCTTACCGAGCGGCCCCTCTGTTAGGCCACAGCCCCGCACTCACCACAGCGCACGACACCAACTTCCTCAATGATGCCGACATGGTTATGAGTTTTGTCAATTTAGGTAAGTGGCATTAAAGTGGGATAAACTCTCAACAGGTTTTCTTGAACCAGTAGTAGTGAAATTACAGCACAGGCAAGGTTTCAATACAATTTTTTAGAGTAATCTCATGCAATTAAAAACTAAATTTCCAACTCATATTTTTCTTAAATTTCATTCCCTTCACTGTCAAAGAAATTAAGGTATGAAAAATATTTTATCTGGATGTACTTGATGAAAACCTAATAGATCTAACTCTTGGAAAACACAGACTTAAGTTTTAATGCAGTACATATTAAATTGCAAATGAGAAATTGCACACAAAAATAACACAGCCTTTATTTTGCACATTAAGTGCAATTTTCTTCCAGTTCACTGCAGACAGGGAACTATAAAATACATTAAAACCTTATTCCATGTATGTGAAGAGGCCAAAAATCGATTTAATTCATTAAATTAATTCTTGGCCTGTCTGCTCTGTTGGGATCAGCACAGTTAATGCTGTTAATTTATTTTGTTAAAAGAATTTGCCACGTGTAGAGTTTTCTAAATGAGCTTAGTTAAGTTTGACAGTTATCTTCCTCTCACCCAGTGTCATTTAAAGGCTGTTTATTATTATTTATTTATTTTTTAGCTTTATGTGAATACGAAAGAACATTTTCAGACATCAGTCAATTAATCTGCTTGTGTGAAATTTTTAGTATTTAACAGAATTAGCTCCAACATTTTGACCTCTGCGATTTTTGTGCTGCTTTCTATTAAAAGGCAGCTGATCTATATAATGATTGTGTTTGTTCAGTAGCAGCGACCCTTAACCCAGCAGTTCAGAGCACCTTATCAGATGACTGTCTGACCTTGAGAAAATTGGTCTAAATGATTTCCTGTTGTTAAAAGGGGAGTGATATTGACTGATGCCTTTATTTCTTGAGGTTGCCAAGAGAAAGCAGCAGCTTTATCGTCATATCTGTGTTATTTTCTGCGTTTATTTGTCTTTAATGATAATTCAAATACAAGTCATGCCACATGAAAATATACTCAAAACTAAATATGATGCAGAATTGTAAATGACAGATTTTGGTATATTTGCTATTTTACTGTTCAGGATGTTATTTTCTTAAATATAGAGTAAAACATGTAAAAGTGAATTTGCGACGAGTTGCTTAGAAGTCTAATCCCTCACCTTGGCCTGAGCCCATCTGTTTCCACTTACCACTATACCAGGGCATGTACACTGTCAGCCTTGAAAGCTCTGCTCTCGTTCTGGGGACTGTCAGTGAAGTGTTCAATGGGGCTCTGTCTTTATTACAGTACACTCAAATATAGCTACTGACCTCAACTGCTTTAGAAACGTCTATGTGGCATTTCATGCTGTTTAATATGCTTACTGTAACCATTTGAACTTTCAGTGTATAAATAAGATGTCAGAGATTGAAAATCCATGCATTATAAAGACTGTATGCAGGGAGTCATTTTGTACAGAAATCCTGTTAACAAAATACGGATAGCGTCCTGAAGCTGAATTCAATAATATGCAATTCATCAAGAATGCTTTTCTACCCGACCAGAGAGTGAATTCATTATTATTTCATCTTCATGTTAAAGTTCTCTGCTCTCAGTGGCACCTCTGCTTCAGATTACTGCCTGTGGCTAATTTAATGGAACACGCTCAGTGGGTAAAAGTCAGACCTGACCTCTGACCTGTTTGTGCTAAGTAACCGCAGGCGTTCTCTCTCGATAAAACATCAGGGAAATGCACTGCATGGTATCACCGCGGATGTCAGGCGATCCACTGACCTCAGCCACATGCCACTTTTCTGCTACCAGGCAGGGGTGTGAGACAGTTAGTGGCCACTTTTAAGTAACATCAAAGTATCTTTTGTCTGTCCATTATTGTTCATAAACTTTGGCTCTTTGATTATTAAAGTCCTTGCACTAAGGGGCTTTATTTTATCTACAAAAACAAATAAAACCCCTTGAAAAAAGAAGGTTGAACTTATCTTATATGTATTTCCATCGAAGAAAATATAAAATAATCATTCATGTTATTTTTAACATTTATATTTTATTTGGCTCATGATGCTAGAAATATTTTTTTAAAGGTTAAGGGTCATTAAACACTCATAGTGCATTGTATGAAAGCTACAGGAGGTCAGTATGAGGTCAGAAATGAGGTCAGAGTAGAAGCTGACATGACGTTGAAGAATCCTGTCTGGTCTTTTCTCTCACTTGAGGAGTAGACGAAAGTGTCTTTAATTGAAATCAGCCTGTTTTTCTTAACTGACAGCCCATTCATCATGGCTAGAGAATGCAGTTAGGCACACAGTAGAGGGCCTGTCTGGGAACTGCTACCTGTATTCAGTTGACTGATTTAATGAACTGGAAAGTGCTTTTGTTGGTAGTCAAAATGTTTGGATTGGACCTGGAATGTAAAAGAAGATGTGATAAATTACTCTTTTTCTGTGTGTTAAAGTTGGCATATTTTCTTTTTAGAGCAACGCACGCAGCGGTTCAGGAGTTGAAGTCGTATTTTTTGATCAGTGTGACCTTTGCTGCCAGTTAAAATGGAATTCATCATAAATATTTTCTTTCCCAGTGGAGAAAGATAAAGATTTTTCTCACCAACGAAGACACTACAAGGAGTTCCGTTTTGATCTGACCCAGATCCCGGATGGAGAGGCGGTGACTGCGGCAGAGTTTCGGATCTATAAGGACCGCAGTCATGCTCGCTACGACAATGTTACTCTGAAGGTTTCCATACATCAAGTCATAAAGGAATATCAAAACAAGTAAGTGTGTAAGAAAATATGGATACATTTGACTGTGATATTATATTTTGTGACACTGAATTTATTCACATAAACACTATCATTTTAGAATTAATCGTTTAAATGAAGTGATTAGGAATAAAATTACATTAAAAAACTCAATGTATTGCCTTGCTTAGATATCAAAATATATCGCAATACTGTATTCTTGCCAATACACAGCCCTAGAAAGTAACTAATGAACCAAGCCAAGCCAATTTAAGGCAGTAGTGGATTGTAACTAAGTATATTTACTCAAACTCTGCACCTAGGTACAATTTTGAGGAGCTTTCCCTTCTTTTTGTGCTATTTTATACTTATACTCCAAACAATTTCAGATGCAAATATTGTATTTTTTGTTGCACTACATTTATCTGACAAAAGTGGCAGAAGTTATTTAGCATTAAGATTTGACATATAAAACAAATGGCCTGAAAAAAATATGTGATTATAAACTATTAAAACACCTATTAAACACTATATAAAATAGTTAAAATAAGCTCTACTCCACCAGCTATAACATAGTATAATCAGTTACACCCTGAAAGGGCCCGATGAGCACTTTTACCATATGCACTTATCTTATTTCACAGTTAAAAAGGCAAACAGTCCAGCAGCTATTGTCTTGCACGGTTAAAACTTTCCACTCACACAGAACGCCCTTCTATCTCCAACTCTGTTCTCCTTCATTCGCACCATGTCTGCCTTACAAATATAGTTCTCGGATAAAGAGAACTCCATTAGCAAGTTGGCCACTTATGAAGCTTGGAAGGTCCATCAGTTATCACTCGTCTTGTGTTGCCTGCCAAGCTGGCCGCGTCCCAGATGAAACCATGAGGGCCCACAATAGGGGGGGAAGGGGCTCCCTCGGGTGCTCCCGTGGTCACTGTTATGCCCACCACCTGCCTGTCTTAACAATATTCCGGAAGTTTAAACCATGACATAGCTGAATACACAAGGGTGTACTTAAAAGTGGGCCCACATTTGCTTGCCAAAAATGTGTGTGGGTGATTGAAGGGGAGATATGGCCCTCCTGGGCTTTGAAAAGGTCCAAGTCAATGGACTCTGCCATCTTAAAGGGGAAGACTGCTCAGGCTAAGTTTTCACACACGTTTTCATGGGGAATAGTGTGTTTTCTTTAGTGTTCACCGGGAAGAAAAATTATTTCCCAGTAAAGGAAATCTCAGAGACAATAATGGAGTGTGATTTGAAAACAGTCAGTTTTTACTCAACAACAAAAGCCACAATGAATTTATATTATATACGGACTATTAGTTATAAGCCACACTCATTCCTTCATGTTTGTCTTTAACATATCAAACAGAACACAGAATCCTGTAGACACAAATTGATCAATGCCAATTATTTTAGTTGGTTATTTCTACAAAATTCACTTGTGTATGTTTAAGTTAGCAGTTATTTAGTGGTTTACATAACAAATTAAAAGCAGTTTATTAAGACATCTTTCAGATGGTGATCATGTACAGTATGGTAATATAAAACCCTCTTCCTTACTTCCTGTCAACATTACTTTGAAACTAACTTTCTGAGGGTGAAGTAAAGGTTGCAGTAAATGTAAGGCCTAGTCTAGTCTTTTAAAGGGGAGTTTTCTTTCTTCAATCTCAAATAAAATCATGTCCACACAAGTACCGCTTGAAAAAATCTCTGTCCAAATGATGCAACAACAAACACAATTGAGGCTCTCAAAACCAACAGGCAGTGATAAGACTCTGACCCTAAAGCCAAGTTGGCCAGTCACGCAAAGAATCAGAAGCCTGAAACAAAGCGACCTGGCTGCAATGGCACATCAATTGCTCCCTAGTGCCTTCTGATGCCTCTGTTCCTCAATGTAGTGGAAGAGAAACTATCTCCTGACGTGTGGAACAAAAGCCAAAATGCACTGAAAAAGCTACATTTTTAGAAATTCTGCTTGCAACATCTTCTTTACTGCCATTGTTTGCAAGTACCAAAAATATGTTTGTACTTTATTGCTCCTGACTGTTAAACGGGGGGAAACCCTCGTCTTCAGGCACGTGAACAGACCAAAATGACGACGTCTTAAAAACATATTGCTGCACATGTCTACAGTACTAGTGGTCAAAACTCCACAGGGTACCTTTAAAATCAGACAACTATGCGCCACCCTGACCTTCATTCACTCCACTATATCAACGTCACACCATATCCTGAGCTTTGCTGGTGAACATAAATTGCTAATGGAGAATAGTGGCACGTGAACATAATTTGCAGGAGACAGACTTGGCTTAGAAAGAGAAGTCACCTCTTTAACTCACACTGTGGAGCATTACATCAGGTAATCACAGATGAAGGGGCAGGATCATATTTTCCTCTCGGATATGGGAATGGGAATAATTAAATTCTTACCTCCACAAACTAAATTATCACAGGATATGAGCTTAATACAGTACATTTCACAGAAGTTCACCGGTATGTCACTCTAATGATTGACCTCCACATCAGGTTTATTACACCTGTAATAAACACATGAATGTAACTTTCGGGGCCATATGGAAAATCTTGGTCCTCCCTGACTTGCACCATGTAACCACAAAAACTGAACAGGCGCTGCCTTATCCGATCTGCCACTTGAAAGGAGTCCAATGCAAATTGCCGAGCGGTGCTTTTTCAACTTTGGGTTGATTGATGCCTTATGTCAGGCTTAAAATACACAAGGGCTGATATACATGATTCATAACTCCTGAAATGCTTTGCCCATCACATAGCTGAGATCTCTTGTTATACTACACAGCTCTGCAGTTTCTTGCAAGTCATCGTTTCTTCAACAATGGCAGTGATGCTTTCTTTTCATCTCCACTACAAAGCTGGCAACCAAAATGACTAAATTACTCTTACACACCAAATCATCAGTTTTTAATCCTAAAGGCATTTTTATAGATTTTTTTTTTATTCCAAAAGGATGAACTAATACAAGCCACTTAGATTGTTGGCCTCTGCTTCACAGTTTGGATTAAAACATCTATCTGTGATCAGTCAGTGATACCTCATTGATCCGTTCCACTGGTTAAGACTTCTTGGATTTGTAATTTGTTCTAAGTGACCACATTCATTTCACTGGCACATCTCCAAAATGCAGGAGTAATAATATGAAAACCAACATACCCACAGAGACTTAAAATTACATACATATTAAATGTTTTTTTAATGTAACAGCAGTTTCTGCTTGCGAGGATGTACTCGCTGTTTGAGTGTGCATCATTTCAAACACAGTTTATTTAATGCAGATGTTTCGTTTCATTGTTTTTTTCTTTTCTTTACCTTCAGAGACGCTGACACGTTCTTGCTCGACTCCAAAAAGGTCCAGGCGTCCGATGGAGGCTGGCTGGTGTTTGACATCACAGCCACCAGTAACCACTGGGTGATGAACCCTCAGCAGAACCTGGGTTTGCAGCTCTGTGTGGAGACTGTGGATGGCAAGTGGAGTTCAGTTTGTCTTTCTATGAATTTGTTTCCTTTTACTTGCAACAGACTTTTGGAATCTAGAAAAAGGTCAGGAAGTTGAGAAAGTTTGAGGTAATCCACAACGACTGTGTTTGATTAAAAAAAAACAGCAAATATTTTTAATGACTTCAGGACAAATGTGACTTCCACCAATAAATGGCCATAAATCCACAAAAAAAGATCACTGGCTTGGCTTAGTATTTGTAAAGATACTGGACTTAATATGAAAGCAAGTTTTCTTTTAAAAGTTTTATTTACCTTCAGGCCGAAGTATCAACATCAAATCTGCTGGAATCATTGGGAGGAACGGGCCCCAGTCCAAGCAGCCTTTCCTGGTTGCTTTCTTCAAGGCCAGTGGGGTGTTGCTTCGCTCTGTCAGAGCTGCTGGTGGGAAAAAAAAGAACCACAATCGCAATAAATCCACTAATCAGCAAGAATCATCCAGGGCACCGAAAACTGGAGGTACGTGCACTTTTATGATGTAGTTAAGATGCTATTTCTTTTATTCTCTTCACGTCGATCTCCCGATTAAATACATTCAATGACATCCTTTTGCCATCAGGCTGTCCATCGATTATTTTAATATCCAGCAGGAAGATATATTTACAATGATTGGCTTGAAATGAAATGAAATGAAATTAAAAGTAATTTAAAAATGAATATGTAGTCCATGGTATTTAATTGCATTTCTGATTTTTTTGACTCCTCTTCATCTGTCTGTTGTATGAATTAATGACCTGTACACACTAACATATTTAGAAAAAACTTCCAATTAATTTAATCCGTTTTAATAATTAAGTGAATAAAAGAGACCTTCCAAAAGTCTGTATTTATGGTATATATATATACATGTGTATGTATTTCCTGTTCAGAAGCTTTATATTCGTATATTGTCCGAACATTCTTGCAGTAAGAAAACAAAAAGATATAAACATTTGTTACTTTCTGTTGTGATTAACACTCTTTTGTTTTGTCAGATTACAACACAAGTGAACAGAAGCAAGCCTGCAAGAAGCATGAACTTTACGTCAGTTTTCGAGACCTGGGCTGGCAGGTAGGAGAAAATTATTTTCCATTACAAAACATTTATAATACTGACAAATGGAAATGGCACAACTCACTTTGATTGAGACTATTAGGTGTAATAAATAAAGGGAGCTCATTTTTTTGCTCAGGATTGGATCATTGCACCTGAGGGCTATGCTGCTTTTTACTGTGATGGTGAATGCTCTTTTCCACTCAACGCACACATGAATGCAACAAATCACGCAATCGTGCAAACCCTGGTAAGTATTCTTCAGAGTGCATTGCATATGTGCATGCAGTAAAAAATCCTGTTATAAACTTCCATAATGTTCTTAGCAGCTATAATTCATCTGAAACTCACCACTGTTGCACCTCTTTTAAACTGCCACTTCATGCTCTCATTTATAGGTCCATTTAATGTTTCCTGACAATGTGCCAAAGCCGTGCTGCGCCCCGACCAAGCTCAACGCAATATCAGTGCTTTACTTTGATGACAGCTCAAACGTCATCCTCAAGAAATACAGAAACATGGTGGTTAGGTCTTGTGGTTGCCATTAGTGGCTGGGCTAACTTTAATTTATGCTATCTGGTATGGGAATCGCTGGAAAACACATCTGCTGCAGGTGTGATGTGATGTACAGTATTATGTATATAAAGTTTTATTACCTAATTTATTTTCTTTTTTAAAAAAATAGCACTGAATATTGTGATATTTAAATGATTAGGACAAAATGTTGATTTTATCAGTTATCAGTTAACTTTTGCGTCCGGTGGCATATACTCCCTCTTAGTTACGTCTGTATGATAACTTTTATGAGTTAACTATTCACTGGAGTCATCATGATACATAAGATTACTTCCCCGAAGGCTTGTTTTTGCCCGTTTACAATACACTTGTGCTGTCGATGCTCACTGAGCGAGAATTATACATGAATGTCATATGATTATTCAACTTTCTTCACTCAGTTTGTCTCCATTCTGGACCCACAATTATAAATGACTCATAGATCCTCTGCAACACACTCTCAAAACGACAATATATATTCAATTTAACGTTGAGAAATAGTTGCATTGATGCAGTTTAAACCCCCGACAATTAAATGGTCATGTGACTTGATTATAGGGGTGGGGCTATTCAATTACATTTCTGATTTTAACTTTTTTTTCCAGCACTGACAGCTATGCCATTGTCAGAATATCAACTCTTGATTTGTTAATTTCAACATATCATTGGCTTTACCACCAATGTACCACAGTAAGGCCATATGGTCAAATTTTTATGTACAAAAATGTTCAGCAGTCTCCTGTGTTTATTTGACACATCTATCCACCCCGACCTCCTCCTGACACAGACTTTGTCGCTCTTTATACGTCATCACATGACTTTCTTCTTTGCTACAGTCATATTACTACAAGCCCCAGAGGTCGACACCTGACAACTAACGTAAATATGGGTCGAAATAAGCTGCCTGCACCTATAGAGGCGTTTTTGGAGTGAGGACGATCAGGAAAAGCATCACAGTTTAATTTGATAAACGAGGAAGCCCAGACCGCAAGATGATGACACTAGCACTAATATCGCAACTTCAACAGGCTGTTGGAAATATCGTAAATCAAATTGGATCCCAGGGCAAAAGAAATAGTGAGTGTTCTCTGTAAACTAAACTGCTCAAAGCTATTTTCAAGCTGCCACTGTCTTTCAGCACTGATACGGTTTAACCTTTTCCAAGCCAGTTTTTTTGTTTTACATAAGAGTGTGTGTTCACAGACGGCGATTATGTCAGTCTGGAATGAAACTCTTTTAGTGATGAGTGTTCACTCATTATTGCTTTACAAATGATGTCATTTTTTAAACAATATTTACGTGAATCTCTTCCATAAACACAAGTTTTTCATTCCTGTGTGGGCTAGCTGCAAACGTCTTTGCTCCACTCTAATCTTATGTAATGTTTGGGGAAATTATATCTTAATGTAGAGTGTTGTGTATTTTAATAAATGTACCACTTGGAAACTCTTATCTTTTCCTTTGCCTTTACTTGACCTCACAGCTTTTCTTGCTCCATTCATCACCTTTAACTATATGCAGAAATGTATTTAGTTTTCCCCCTCCTGCAGCTGCAAGTCCTCCAGTTGTCCTTTTGTATTTCTGTTTGGGGTTCTGTGGATGTTTTACACACTGTTGCCGGACTACCGTCTCAGATTTATAAATGTTTGACAAGTGTGATATAAACTAGGGGTCCACCCACGGAGCCTGTTGACATGCTCTTGGGGAGTGGTAGAGGTACGGTGCTCGCAGTAAAGCAGTGCGGTGACCTCCACAGACAGCCCAAAAGGGTGATTATCATGAGGCTGCCAGCAGAGAGAGGTATATCATTTGGTAAGCAATCCCTTCCTGATTATGGGGAAAGCTTCCATCCATCACATGATTTATGTCATATGTAGGGCACAACTCTGCTTGCTTACATTCTGTACTCTCATATTTTGGTCGCTGCCATAAGCCCAGAGCTTAGATTCACCCCTGGAAACACAGTGGAGACTATAAACTTCACTGAGCGAGTGTTGTTGCATTTCCTCTCCATTCAGGATAAGCAAAATTTCCGGAAAAATGTGCACAAACGTGCTAAGTGCTCTGGTTACGCAGGGATTTTCGATGGTCTTGGAAATCTAGGGATTAGGTTAAGGATTAATATTTATTTACACAACTGTGTTGACCTTCGCTGAACACAGGATATGTACTGTTGCACTTTTCTCCCCCCTCCATCCTCCCACTTCTATAACATTTTTTTTCCTCTGACATGGCAGAACATTGAGTGACTGTATTTCACTTAATTAAAAGCAGTGGCTGGCCTGCCCAGATGTTATGTGGGCTCCATCTAAAAGGAGTGTTGACATTCAGTGAATAGAGGAGGCCACCTGCTAACTTAACTCTTGGCTTGAGGGGTGATTTGCATTCCTGCGGCCTGTTGCCTGGCATGATTACTCCTAGCACTTCACAATCCCATCTACTGTTTAATATCATGGATTCTTTCCAATTCAGCTACATTTCTTCCTTTTCTGTATCGCAGAGGCTGTTATGAATAAGCTCCTATTCAAGTTGTCCAGAACTACACAGCCCTCACGACAGCAACCTCACGACAGCAACCTCCCGACCACAAAAAAGTCATGTTTAACAATTGCCATACTCAGGGCAGATTAATATAGTGGCGGCTTCTCCTCTTGAGACCCCCGTGGTCAAAAACAGACTGCAGTGAGTCAGAGGTGCCTTGAAATTCATCACATCAGCACTTCCACTTTGTAACATGCTGGAAAAAGGTCAAAACCCATCCCAGGATACTTTTCATGAAGGATTTGATGTGAACTACTCGTGCATCATGCACTTATGTTTATGTCACAACATACTGTTGGCTTTACATAAACAGTTACGTAACGCCAGGATGTGTTCCCAGGTGCTGATATTAGGACTCTTTTCTTTCAAAAACATGTTTATTCTCTCAATCCGATTGATAAAACAGACGTGTCCATGTGAGCGACTGTTCAGAACATGTCCTTTTGTTCAGCAAATGTGATATATTTAGTGAGAAGAGATCATCTTGAAGCTCTTAGCAGGCCAGAGCTGGCTGTTCGTCAAAAGTTGCAAATGCTTGATGATTCAGGGCATTTAAAAAAAAAAAAAATCTAATCTGAACCACAAGCAGGACATATGTTGACAAATTCTGCAAAACAAAAAGCTGATGTAACAAGCCGCTGATCCTGTTAGACCACCGACGGAGGTGTTTGTGCTGCAGGCGTCTCAGAGATGTCCTCACAGATTAAATCACAGAGGCTGCAATAATTCGGAGTCTGTTTTCTTTTTTACGGTAATAACAAAAGGCCACTTTTAGAGCTGTGATGCCTCAGTCACCCATATTAAATACTTCTAAGATTCAAAGTAACTCAAGATAATTAGCAACAGTTTATAAGTATATAAAAGCCAGCAGTCAAGTGTTTGCAGCATGTTCAAAGCAGACGTGCGACGTGTCACAGTGACAATGGATTAAGAAATGTGCATATATTTGGTTTGCAGGAAAAGATAATGCTCATATTTATTCTGGCAATTGACAATTAGATTTTAGAAATATTGAAGGGGAAGCATATTTTTGTCATGATTATATTTGGGCAAAGTGCACGACTTATTTCGAGCATTTGTGTATTTTTGTATGGCAATAGCTTCTAAATCTCTCAGAACGCTAACTTTAATTCCCTACAATGGTTTGTTTATAGTGTATTTAAAGTATTTTGAGTAGTTATTCATTTTGCAAACAACTGACATTGTTAACATTTGTATTTGAATTGAAAACCAACTGTGGTCAGTAAACCATGAAAGAAAAGTTGGATTTTTATACATTCTCATAAACTGTGAAACTAAACATTTGTCCACAGTGTTAATGGAGTTCATTATGCTTGTTACTGTAAAGGCACACTTCGAGTTAAATGTTATATTTATCAATGTGGTTAATTAGTGTTACAGTCAGCTCAGGCAGGTCAGATGATTGACATGCTTATTTTTGTCACATTTTGCTCAATCTTATACAAAACATAACAGTCACTGTTCATTTGGTTTAGTAATTCCATGTTTCATTGATTTACCCTCTGTTAACCAGAGGTCTTTTTCTTTCTGGGGCTCAAAGTTTATTTTGAAAGTGTCACCTTGCAGTCCATCCACCAGGCAAGTGAAATTGTATCTAATAAAAATGTTGTGCAGTTTACCTAATTCATCTCCCCACATATGGTTCTCCTTATTTGTGTTCTGTGGGTGGGCTAAGACTTCCATACAGCTCAATCAGTCCCTCTTGAAAAGGGAGACCATATGGGTCGCATTTTTACATGTTGTTTGGTATGACAAGGCTGCAGCAGGACCAGCGAGGAATGTGTCCCGACAGAGGGGCAACGCAGAAACACCGTTATGTTTGCTTGTTATTCACATATGCACATTAGCCTCCCCCGGCCAGAGAAAAGAGGGTTTTTTAGGTTCTCGGAGTTAAAACAGACTGTTTGTGAAGTCATCTGTCACTTCCTATTACCACTAGAGCTGGCACCTGTGCATTTAAAACATTTCTATATTTCGAAATCGTGTATTTAAGTCTGGATTTAACATAATGCATTAAAATGTATGGCTGAAATTCATCTTTAGAAATGCTCTTCTGAGATGATTAAATAAATAAACTCGAATCATAATTCAAACCCTCTGTTTATATATATAACTCCATAAAATGTTTTTACACGCAGCTGTTTGTAGAGTAAATCTCAGTTGGCCTTTCCATTATTTTTTTTTTATTATTGCATGCAGCATTTATGGAACATATTTTCCATGAGAATGCAGAAAAAAACATGCAGGTCTTTTATGGGTTTGTCTCAGTAGAACTAAAAGCTGCTGTCATGATATGCTAACAATGTCCGCTCCCTTCTTTTTGTGCAGGTTAGTTATGTCCTCCTGTCACCCATATTGTACAATTTATGTCAAAGAACACATAAAATAAAAAAAAGGTTTAAAAGAAAAATGCAAACCAGAGCAGATGTACAGGATATTAACCTGTTTCTGGTGCCAGGGATGTCTCTATCCTGTACTAATCGGGCTGATTTACTGTATCACCAAACTAAGGTTTAAACATGCTGCCAGCACAGGGCACATCAGAGGAGTCTGGGCATATCTGGGCACAATTATGAGTAAAATAAAGCCAATTCACTCTATAAAAGTATTCATTAAAACCTGCTGCTCTGTTGTTTTTTATAGCAAATAGTAAACAGTCCAAAAAAAGTTTATAAATTTAAGGCACTGACCCTGAGTTTATCATCGTTGCTGTTGTAGCCAAGACAATTAAAGGCATCTCGTAGTGTCTATACCAGAGATTAGACTTCAACTGCTATTGTGCCTTAGTAACATCTCTGCAGCTGATTAAAGAAAGACAACTGCACATCTTACACAATTACTGGATTACATTAGACCATACTTAAAAGCCTCTTGAAGTAATAGTCTTGAAGATTTTAATTTTAATAAATGAACACATTTTAAGTCACTATCTATCACCAAATGAGTAAAAAAATTATGATTAAGCCTATGGTCCACAAAAAACCTTTTAATAAAAGCAGTATTATTGAGTGGATATGCATGGAGATGCAAACTTGCTCTTCAACGCACTTGTATGTGAAGCGGCATACAGTCTCTGACAGCAGTATAGGGCAGATTGTATTGCTGCTTATGTACAGCATTAAACACACTAACACTAAAAAACACTTTGGCTCCTTAAGTTAAAAAAAACAAACATAAAAAATGTTATGCCTCAAAGAAGTAAGGCATTTAAAAATATGTCCTTTACCAAGTATGGTATTGACACTAGTACTCCTTTGTCCTAGTGGGATGTTTTTCCATTCTGTCAACGTCTCACTCCACCATAAACATAATGAACAAAACATGCTACTGCACCAATTTAGAAAGCAAATAGAGATGTCAGCAGCCACCACTTAACCCCGTTCATGTGCATTCTGGCTGTTGTAAATTTCGCTGTGAAATTCAATTTCTCCCACCAAGGATACGGATACTCAGAAGGAAATCTCTATACTTTATGATCCAGTCGGAGCAGTAATCCAGCCATGAAGTCCTCTGCGGTGCAATAGAAAAATCTGCACAATAAATATCTGGCTGCTTAGAAGCGTCCGCTTGAATTCATCTGTGAACAAATGGTGTTAACTAGTGTTAAACGAGTGAAGGTTTGTAGCGTATCAGAGTGAATTAAGTATATGGAAAATTGCAGCCAATTGATCATTCATTATTAACAGGTGGGGATTTAAGTTTTTCTCACATTCCTGATTAAATCGAGATTAATTCTTTATCGTTCTGAACCGGCGGGTGCCACAGCTTTACTTCAGGCTGCATGTTCAGAGCCGTAGAGATTGTATCTTCTACATCAATGTTCAACAGCCATGATCAGATATGGACACAACACACAGGTCAGTGGCTTTTGTGGCTGAAACCCACAGGGCGCTCTGTGGTGTGATTACTGTGGGGATAATCTTTAACACACATGCTGTCTCTAAGGGGAAGCTGTGGAAAGTTGGCTCAGAGCGGCCAGCCTTCCTGAAGAAACTGTAAGGTAGGCTGCTATTTTTATCAAGGGCTTTACATTTGAGTTAAAAAAAAGTGTTTGTGGTCATTTTTTTTTCTCTTGGTATACACTCGAATATAATGGAAATGAGATGGAGTGGTGATGCCTTTCCTTCCACAAGAGCAAAATTATATATATGTATATGTTCATTCTTTGCTCTTTTTGTACAGCATGTATTATACATGATTCACTTTCAATTATACGCCATCAAGTGGTCTGGTTCTGTAGGGCTGGGTGTAATTATTCTAACTATATATCCAACAAACCTTCCATCTTCTTCGTGTATGAAATATGAAAGACTATGTCAAGATGATTGCTTTCAGGGTGATGATCATGTGCTTTCCGCTCAGCATCAGGTCTCCCTTGTTGTTACAGTTCAGTTAAAGCCATGACGTAGAAATTGAAGACGGATGGAGGATGAAAATTGATTTAATCTGGTTCCTGTTTTCTTTCTCCCACTTTGTTTTCAGTCTATATCTGAGAGCTTAAAACCTCTTTCATGCCCTGCCGAAACCTGTACTCTATAAAGTACTGCTTTTCACATCTGTTTCTTTCTTAGTGCAGAAAAAGAGAATAGTCTCTTTCTTTTATGCGCAACCCTTTCCAGAGCAGAAACACGTAGTGACATTTGCACTGTTTGATTTTTATTTAATATTTTGAGGCATTCATCATCTGTTTGGTCTCCGAAATCCTCATGTGTAAAATATATTGTTCTCAGGAGACAGCTTACGACCCAGCGCAGAGACATCCTTTTTCCTGTCAAGGCGTATCTGTTTGCCTAATCTACGCAAACGTAAAGAGAAGTGTCCCTTTTCAGGGTTTAACTGAGTAGAACATATCTTTCAAGTTTGAGCAGTTGTTTTCTGAATTGGTGCTACAAGAAATAATTATTATTTTTATTATTGATTAATCTGCCAGTTACTTTCTCAAATGTCTAAACTTCCAAAGGATATCCATTTAAATGTGACAGAAAAAAAACTGAGAAAAGCAAGAAATATATATTTATGGGCTGAAAATGGCTTACCCTGCCATTTCTGCAGGAAAAAACTACTTCATAAATGAATAGATTATCAAAATATTTGCATCTGTAGACTAACTGTTGCAGCTTTAGACTGAATTGTCATTTTGTTTCACTTCATTATTCCATTTTCTCTGAACAATCGATCATGTGGGCGAGGATTTTTGAGGTCTGGAGCTCGACTAATTCGTTAATTCCTGTTAGACACAGATATCCTTGGTTTGATTTGATGCCAAAATCCTCCATCCAGTGTACAATGTAAAAAACTGAACATAAAAAGTGCAACAATTCACATAGGTTTGCAAACAAGTCTATCAGTGTTTATTCATTTGAAACGTAATATTTCTCCAATAGCTCACAAAAAGGCTCTCTTCCCTTTTCTTCCTTCCCGATTCTATAATACTAGTTTATGTAAAATGTCAAATCTTCTTCCACTTACATACCATCTTAGACTTTAAAGTCTCCACTCACCTGCATTGCATTGACTCCTAAAAGCAGGAAAACCCCTGAAGGCCACTTCTTTAAAGTAACCCTCTGCAGCTGGCATTTGTCAAGATAAACCTTCGCTGCCGAGTTTCCTTGAAAGCAGAAATGGTAAAAGGCCAGTTAAGGTTAATTGGTTGATGCAGTTATCATCGACTGAAAAAAAGGCAGTGAAAAAGCAACCTTTCCTTGAAAACTCGTCATTTTTTCTAACTGACATCACATTTATTATGATGATAAGTTGTTCTACATACAGTATACATACCTAACACTGTGCACCGTGGTAGCCACCTCTCTAGCATTAATTTGCACCGTAGTGCTTCTGCAAAATGCGGTTTTCATTATTTCCGGGGTTTGGTGCATTTAAAGCGCAGATTTGCAGACATCTGAAAAGAATTTAAAGGCCTGAAACCATGAAATTATTTCAAATGAATGAATAATTATTTTCAGGCAAATATAACCAACAGAAAATTCCTTCCATTCATTTCTGGCACATATAATGATCAGCATTGATTTAATTTAATGTTAATGCTAAATAAAATTCAAAATTCAACTATTCATACACTGTTTTCTGTACCTAAGAGGACCACGGATAAGTAACTAAAAAATCTTTGGGGTGGCAACTGATAGACATCAACCTTGAAGTCTGCAACAAAAACAAAAAAGGCTTTTTCAGGCCTGATCATATGAGTCGCCCTCCTCCCCTGAGAGAGAGGTAGAGGTCTCTCATCACAGAGCAGTTTAGCGTGGTGAAATGGTTGAATGCTAGGACTTCATTAAGTCCCTCTATTGTTAACATCTGGGTTCAGAAGAATGGCTCTTTCTCCGGTAAATGTTGCCCTGGCTTAACAAGGGATTTTATTACACCATGGAGTTGACATTGGCAGCAGTGGCACGTCTGGCAATGGAAACCCTTCAAGTGTTCAGGTCACAGGAGATCAATCAAAGCAGCCTGTTTTCCCGAAGCCTTCAATTCTCACTAGAGCAGGGTAATCTAATGTTGTTGTTGAATCAGGATATAACTATAAGACTTTTTAGCAAAATCTGCTTTGTATGCTTTCACAGTGAAGAAAGCACTCAACTCTTGGGCTGTTTATAGTCTTTGGATCAGATCCGCAGTTGTGCAAACTCTTCTTCCCTCATTGCATCTTCTTCCTGCCCTGCACCTGTATTCCCTTTAGATGCACATATTGTAACGTTCCTTAAAATTCTTCCACAAGAGTTCCCAGTCTAAAGTGCTGCACTAATCTCCCATATCGCTCCATTTGCCACTTTGCTTCACACCATTTACTCTCTCTCAGTCTCCGTCCCCCCCACCATCCTCTGTTTTTATCCCCTCCCTGGTAGGGATGTGGCTGCCATGGCAACTGCTGACTCATCCCACACCGTCTGCTGCCGTGCTCTAATCCCATCTCCTCACGCAGCCAGGCCCTACATCATCCATGCCCGCATTAGCATATTGATATGACGATTCAATTTGCTACAGTGGTTGCAGCAGTGCGTGCAGGATAGTCTCGGAGGACACGGAGCTGCAGCAGGGCTGAACAGCCGCCATTCGGATGGGTAACGTACCCACTACAGTGAAGCACTGCCTGAGCTATGAGCAACTCATCCAGGACTACCCATGGCTCAAACGCTGGCTGCTGGAGGAGAAGGTGGGCGTTGTTTTTTCTTGTTTCTAATCTGCTGCACATGGTCTGCCACATGACTCCAGCGTTAGAGTGATAGCAGCTAGCTACTGATGACAGCGCTGATGCTGCATGCTGATTATGTAATCGTCCTCTTCAACGGACATTCCCCTTTACTTTTCTATATTACTGTATTTTTAAGGCCGTGTCCCTGTTTGTTGGTAATGGATGGTCATGGATTTAACATTTCTGAATTGACTACATGCCTCAGTTTCTTTTGTGTTGTGTAACAACATGAGGCAAACTTGTGAAATAACAATTTGTTTTTAAATAAGAAGAGTGTTTGTTTTTTGTCTGCCCCTAGTTGTTTTGTTGTTTTGTCTTTTACATTCAAATACAAGGCTTCCCATTGTAAAAAGAAAGGTATGTTGACACGTGTGTTGACATGAATTAGCTAACTAGCTGCCATATCTGTTAGCTGGCTTTGTGTCTCTGCTCCCTAATGAACTAAAATCAATTCACCTGCCAATGTGCATTTCTTGGTCAGCTTGGGAGTGTTTTTTTAAATGATCACTTAGCTTAGTTAGATAAAGCTGTTTAAGTCCCCATATTCTTAAATCTCTGTTGAGGTTTTATGTTTTATAAAACCTCAACAGAGGTTTAAATTATTGAAATTCAACAAAGGTTTTTTTCTTGTATAACACAGCCAGGAAAATACCCCGATCTTCAGACTATTCCCTGTGGTTTGTGTGGAGATACCCTTACCTTCTTACCCAGTTTTTTCACGATGAGACATCCTGAGTTTGCATCCTAATGTCATGACAGTCTTAACTTGTGGTTCTTCTCAGGTTTCTTCCTGCTTTGAGGTAGACATTTGTTCAAGTTAGAAATAACATATCCTGAGGCACCCCATGCCAAAAGGATGACTGGCTGCTTGTGTTCAGTGTACTGTGTTGTGTACTTATACCATTTCTTTTTCTCTTTTATTTTCTTCCAGACCATAACAGGACATGAGTATCCAGAGTTTGTTAAAATAGTTGAAGTTGGGCCAAGAGATGGGCTTCAAAATGAAAAGGTATATATGCACTGTCAATTCAGTCACAGACCTCATTTATATTTATAAATACGCACCCTTGTTTTGCAGTACTATACATGATCTCCAGGGAAACCCCCATTTTTCATACATAAAACAATCCATAACATATGGGTTGTGTGCCATAATTGCCAGGAGCATATGTTTCGCATTTTCTTTGAAATTGAATAGGAAAGATGACACGACTTCTGGCTTAGTTTACTCTGCTTAGCATGTCACTGCTTTATCATTTCCTTATTGCACGCCTGTAGCTTTACAGATTGCACTGGATGCAGGGATAATTTTATTTACCAAGACGTGTAATTATGAGAAATACTGAACTCAAAATATTCAGCAAGTGCAAGATTCATCATGCCAATATAGATAGTAATGTGATCGACAAGCAGCTTTGCAATAAAAAAATAAATCTGCCAGATACCTGCTTGTTGTACCTCCCATCTTGAGTGGAATCAAATCCAGAAAGAGCAGTTTCAGTTTCATTGTTCCCCAGGAAATTGTTCCGACAGGGGTGAAAATCCAGCTGATAGACATGCTCTCGGGAACAGGCCTGTCTGTGATCGAGGCCACCAGCTTTGTCTCTTCAAAGTGGGTACCGCAGGTAATAACTCTTCTTTGTGCACAGCAAAAGAGTGCTGAGTGATTTATTAGGCTCTCTTTCTTGTCTGCATAACTACTGAGGAAAATCTGCTCCTCTAGCGTGCTGGTTGGACCCACACATGCTTTTGGAACGAATATTTTAAGATATTCTTTATATAGTCACCCTCTCATTCTCTGTCATAAATTGTACAAGTATTTACTTCCTGAGAAAGAGCAAACATGAACATGTCCCATTTTATTTGTGTGAGATGTGAGATTAAATAGTGATTCTGTCGTTTATGGAACATCTGCTGCCTACAAGCATGTAAAAACATTTGCAATGTATTCTCAGATGATGTTAAAGGTTTATTTTTCTACATCATATGTTTTCTCCACTTCGTTTAGATGGCAGACCACACTGATGTACTCAAAGGAATCAAGAGAGTGCCTCATGTTAGGTACCCTGTTTTGACACCCAACATGCAAGGCTTCCAGGATGCTGTAAGAATTAATTTTCAATATAGAGCTTTAAACCATAGCTTTTTACCTGTGCTTGTCAATTTGAGTAAACCGTTGGTACCACATTCTTTTTTTTCTAGACAATTCTTGCACTTACGTAAGTGTGACTTCAACACAGTGTTCAAAACAGTTTTACAAGTTCATTTTTCTCTCCTGTTTTAAGGTTGCAGCTGGTGCTACTGAAGTGGCGGTGTTTGGGTCAGCGTCTGAGACCTTCAGTAAAAAAAATATTAACTGCTCTATTGATGAAAGCATGCTGAGGTTTAAGGAAGTCATTAACACTGCCAGAGAGCGACAAATTCCAGTCCGTGGGTTAGTATTCTAGATATAAATCTTCACTCACAGTGATTGGAAACACATATCTAATGTTTTACTCACTTTGTGATGTTTTTTTTGCAAAAATGAAAATACTGCAGTTTCTATATGAAGGAGAAAACACACCATAATGATAGCTTCATAGCAAATGTCCAGATGTTCACCAGGTTATATATACATTAGTGTTAGTGAACCACACATCCAGATGGACATTAAAGCAAACCAAAAAGGGCAACTTACTGAGTACAGTTCAATTGTAATGCATGTTTTCTTTGATTTTATGGATTTCGCCCTCCAAAAAAGATTAAAACATGAGAATGACAGTGGATTAGTCTAAACATTGTCACTTTCAAAGTGCCAAGTGATGTTTGGAAGTTAATAAATGGCATCAAATTAAGATCTGGATTAGCACAAAATCCGACCAGACTGTGAACAAAATCTCATGTAAATCCTTCTGTATACATTTGAGGTTTCTCACTGACAAACAGATCAACAACCAAGATAACAAAGAATAAATTAGAATAGACAGTAATCCTCATTTAAACTGAGCTAGGCCATTTAACAACAACAGGCAACTGTGAAATTATGTTTTTTAGAATGTTTTTGAAGTTCAAAATGTAGGGAATAAATGCTACATCACAGCTGTTTTTTTATTTTTCCGAATAAATGTTACATAAACATATGGTAAAATGCTCACAAACATTGTTCTCTTTCAGATATGTTTCTTGTGCCCTTGGATGCCCCCATGAGGGACACATTGAACCCTCCAAAGTGGCTGAGGTGAGATGAACCTGTTTCTCTTTGCTGGAAGAGACCATATTGAATTAGAGGGTCAAGCTGAGGAGGAGTATTAGCTAATTATCTTGGTCAATTGCATCTGTAATTAATGTCATGTTAACTGTATTATTGATTGGGGTATTCATTTTGGCTTAAAACAGAATGTACTAGAGCTCTGGAGTTTTAAGGCACTTTTGCATTGGCTTCATATTTCAGACCCAGAGGTCCCCTCTTGATTTAACCATTTTTTCACAATTTTTGAAGGTGGCGAAGAGGTTATATGAAATGGGCTGCTACGAGATTTCCTTAGGGGACACCATCGGGGTTGGTACTCCAGGTTCCATGTTTAAGATGCTGCAGAGTGTGATGAAGGAGGTGCCCGCCAACGCTCTAGCAGTTCACTGCCATGACACTTACGGGCAAGCACTGCCCAACATCATTACTGCTCTTCAGGTAAGAAATGTTAATGTGAGGCATACAGAGTGATCTCAAAACTGCTACTACTTGTGACTTTAATGATTTATTGTGTTGTGTTGTGTAGCATCATTATATCAGCAATAGCAGAAGATTGCGCGTGTTTAGGTAGAATGGTAGAAAAACAAACTGGTAAAAAAAACTCTTAATATTTATTTCTATTAACCCTTACACAAGGATTTTATTGTTTTGACAACAAAAATAAGACATGAGCCAAAGTGTGTATCAGACTAAATCCACTTATTCCCTGTATCTTCATAGATGTATGAAGGCACAGGAATAGTTCTGGTTATGGTGTAAAGGATGTAAAAACTACGATGAACACACCCAAAAATGTCCTTTATGAATCTATTTAAAACTTCAAAGATACACCCCCTGAGCGATCCCATTTACACAAAACATATAAACATTAAAGATGAGTGCAAAAGAAAAAAACATGGGTAAACATAATAAAATAATACTAGGGACCATTTTGCGATGCCAAAATCAGCCAGAGGCCAAAAGTGGGGTGCCAATGGCCCCTTCCCTTGGACCACACCCATCTTCACACTCTGCCTTCATTTTGTCCTTAACTGCACAGCTGTAAACTGTCATGACATGTTGCACGCTTGCGACACTATTGTGATAAAAAAAACAAATCTGTTCACAAACAGACGTATAAACACCTGACCAAGTACTCAAAACGGCTTCTGTGGTAGTTCCCTCTACAGTAAGTGTCTCCTGGACCACATTTTGCCATGATGACACGCGAAGAGATTCACGAGGAGAAAACAATCCCAGCCACACGCTGTCGCAGCTGGTAGAAATTAAGAACTGACACACAAACAAGAGTCCAATCCCGAACTTGTTGTCGCAATCTATTCATCTTTCTAACAGAAATGGTGGTTAAAGTTTACAAGGTGGCGAGACTGTACTGCCTTACTATGGGTGAGAGACGCTCGAGGCACCTGGCATTTCTGGAAGTTCTTAAAATGAAGGGGAACGGCTCCAAGACTGCTGCAGAAGTTGGGTGGAGGGACCTGTGAATTCTGGGAAATGCTGGGGAAGGAGCGTTTCAAAACCTGGCAGACGTCTTTGAAAATAAAGTTGAAGGCGAGATCTGACATCTCTTCAAATTTGATGAAGTAATGTGGATCACTGAAAAAACGAAAGAAGAACGGAGCTCTGATAATTCTGGGAGGACAAGTGTGAGTCACACCTCTTTTATGAGAAAAAAAGTGTGAAAAAAACCCATCCTGATCTTCGTGTGAGGAATGTAAAAGGTGCCAGCATTTTCTCTTGCAGAGGGCTTACGGATACTGGCATGGTTAGAAGAGGAGGCCCATTCACCTCAGAGTTTTCCTCCGTACAAGCACAAGACAGTAATGCATCATCCTCTTGATCCACACATCCTCTCATGCTGAATTGTTTGACATCTTCCTCCCTATGATGAATATGAACACTCTTGTGGAGAACCGCAGGCCGATTATGGATAAATGCCCAGCCTTTGCATAAATCAGTGTTCTTACTCATGATGACATGAAGAGGAGCAACCAGATGTGGAAGCAAAGTCGAGGTGGTGATCTTGTTCCAGGATATCTTTCAACTTCCTTAAGTAACTGCCAACATTGTAGAGATCACAAGTCTTGTCTGAGACTTTAAATCATTATTCCTGCCGGGGATGATGGTATGTTAAGCTGCTCCCAATCCATCACTGCAGACTGTTTTTGGGGCGAAAATTACAGTAGGTTCAATGACAGCATCTTGCCTTTATTTTAACAAAGAGCAACGTATATGTTTGTTTCCACTGGGATCAGGCAAGTTAAATTCTCGTCAAAATGTTTAATTAGGCTGATAGGCACAAAATTATTCTTGGTAAGTAATAGTCAATGATTCAATAGTCAGAATAATCAAAAAAGGAGGGGAAAAGTCACGTAAAGGCCCCCTTAAGTCATAACAACAAGTAAGAAATCCTTTTTAAAAAAAAAAAGGTACACATACCATGGCTATTATTGTGCTTATGGAGTGTAAAACAATGTATAGCTCTCCCAATGTTAATGAAACTGACTGTAAACCTGAATTTGCCCTGAGCTTTAATGACAACGTGTCAGTTTACGACATTATGAATGTATCCTCTGTTTTGGGGAGCACCGAGAACACACAAAACAAATGTGTAGGTTACAATGGGACGCACAGAAAAGCAGGAACCATCAGTCAACAAGGAAGAGGGGCATTAAGAAACATGATCTTCGCCTCCCCACAAAGCGAGATGATTCACAAACTGCCCGCTGAAAAAAAAATCCCAGAATCTTAATGAACATAAGATATTTCCAATGGGCCCTTCCATTACAGTGCAGGATGGAGTAGAGTAATAAACTCTGTGTCTACACAATTTATAAGAATCGTAATTAGGTTGTAAATCCCTGTGGAAGAGCTCTCATCGGGGTGTTTTATCACTGTTTTCCCTGTAGCAAGTGTCAAACTGACATAAATCCAGACATAAAACAGAGGTGCCGCAGATACGGCTGTATCAGTTCTCTGGAGCACATTGTCACTGCAGAGGAGGAAGCCCATTGGGGGCTGGGCGGGTCAACAGATGTGAGGGGGTCAGCACAAAGGCTCACCTATTCAGTGTCTGTTGGACAAAGCAACTGAGAGCTAGGTGGATAGAAGGGCCCTGGGGGGCTCCTAACTCATCTGTCGCTTGGCTGTTGAACTCTCTGACAATGCTGTGCTTAAAGGCCAGTGGAAAATGATCCTTTCATTCGCTCGCTGCCGAGCATGTGATGAATGGCGCTGCAGCTGCAGACCCGACTCTAGAAACTTTGATGGCACTTGTAAATATCTGGTGTGGAGAAGATTATTAAGGTGCTTTGTGACTCTTAGTTTTTGTGAATTACTACATAATGACTCTTGCAATGTCATTCATTTACAGTGTCAAGATCCAGTTTTAAGACCTGGAATTTTGAACGAACAAGAGTTAATTAAAACGGAGACAAAGCTCCTTCAAGTTAATACTGATAAAGCAGTGGAGAGTGGGATTATATATAATCTGTCATACAGATGCTGTTATTGTCAATGGAGTCTGGTGTCTTAGAAGAAAGCACAGATAACAGCTTCAGTTCCCTGCTGTAAAGGGCTTTAAGGTAAAGACTGCAATATTCTCAGTATGGCATATACTTAAACTGATATTGATGGCCTGTTGTTTGTCTACTGAAGCCTCGATCTGTTTGTTTGTCTGTGCAATTGTGTGACCTTTGTTCTTGGATCCGAACTAATGTGGCGTCCACAGCAGTACATTGGTTCCCTTCCGTGCTGGTTCTCCGTGACCTGCGTACCGATCACATTGGTAACTCACACTGGCTATGGATAGGGATGTCAGCAGATCACATTGGAAAGAACCAGACTTTTAATGTCTGGATGTAAGTACATAAGGAACACTACCAGGAAGCTATAAAATTATATAAAAATATGAATAAAAAACAAAGAATAATGGATCCGCCCTTTAATAAAAACATTTTAACTTTAACAGTTCATAGTGTTTTGCCTAACTGAGTTTTCGGATGTTAACTAAATATTTACTGAACCAGAACATTTTTCAGTATTACCCTGAAAAAACATGACTCATAGTCAACTCCAGCGGGACACAAAAACACGAATATATTCGCAGTATTTGGAAGAAAGGGCTTGATTTAATATTGTTGTTTATCTCCTCATTATTTATGGTGCTATTCATCTGTAACTCTGCAGCATCATGCTAAGTTAAAGGTCAACAACGTCTGTGTGTAAACTAGCAAATATTTTTAAAGTTAGCCTTTTTTTTTTGAGTAGCGGAGTGAAAAAGCGCAGCGGGACAGTTAAATTCCTCTGTGGATCATATTCAGAGTGATTCATCACAGCTGCCCCGTGGCCACAGAAAATAATAGCAGCCGGGGATATTTTGCCTACCATTTGCTCGCCCATAAACAAGATGGAAATGAAAGATTTTATCATAGCTTCTCATTACTGTGTGCCAGAAGTCCACACCACCAACTGGGAGAGAAATGAATTCCCCCAGCGCTGTCAGCCCTGAGTCACCTCTTTTGTTCTTGATAAAGACATTCCTCAGTCTTTGTACCTTTTCTCTT
>CAFUXE010001071.1:295256-312731 GCA_903364295.1 Serranus cabrilla
ACACAATGACAACGTATGTACTTAGATTTCACAGGCTTGGCAAGGAAAAATATTTATTCTCACCCGCAATTTTGGTGTATTGTGTACCGCTGCAGCTGGGGAATACAGTATAACCTGTTTGTGCTCACACTTGAGCTCTCTGCCAATAACAGCATTCGTCTTATGTAGTGTTTTCTTTTATCTATGAGGCACACCAATTACATTACAAAGATCTTCAGTACAACTACATGGTGTATTTAGATCCTTAATGGGATGCATTTTGAAGGCCCGTCTAGGGATGGACATCGCAAAATAGCTGAGGCTATGAATGTTGTGTAACTTGTCCCTATTCAAATTAACATTAAATAAATAAATGAAGAAATTTCCATAATTTATCGTTGGCAGATGTTGTCATGATGATAACTGACATTTTTCTGTTATCATATTATTACAATTAGGATTTACATCATCATATTCATCACCGTCAACCTGTCAGTGGTAAAGTGCTGTTTTTTTTGAGAAAAACTAGTGATTATACACTGTGTAAGTTACATAAATAATAATTCAAATCATATATATATAAATAATAAAATCATAATCTAACTCTAATAACTCAAAATAACAATGAATAATCAGTTTCGTTTAGAGATCAAATTAGGTAAGTAAAAAAAATATAACACAATACAAGTGCAGAATATTATCGTCTGATTATATCGGACTTGAATCAAACATGAATGCAGTTTTTGAATTCATACACATGCATAATTTCATAGAAGTTAGACACTGTGTACATTTCACCATTTTCCATCAACCTTGTAATGAACGACAAGAAGAAAACTGTCTTGAATATATTGCTTGGGGCCAAAAATGCCATTAAAAAAGGAAACTCTAAGCAGAATATGATAAGCAGACAGACTGAACAAATTATGAAGTAAAAAAGTCATTTATTTATTCTTAATATATTGGTATGTCTTTCTCGTAGCTGCTCCTCTAATATCCAGTGGTGAGCTTATTTATGTGTTCCTGTGAGGAGGTGATATATGTGTCAGCAGTGGATCTGTGACAGTTTTTTCTGCTTCCCAGTTTATGTAGCAGAGGGTAAAGCATCACTGCTTCACATCCTTCGGTGAATGCGCGCTCTCTCTTTCCCTCCTCCTGACGCAGTTATAAAACCAAAATGGGAGCATGTCCATCTTCAGCCTCGTCCACTCAGAGTGTAGAATGTCAACAAGCTTATCCCGAATCATGCGAGTTTGAAAATGCACTGTGTCTTTACCCAGGAATGTATTGTTTTTATATGACCACAGCTCAGTGAATGTGGCTTTTTAAAACTGAGTGCACATCTGGTTTCTGGGCAGTGTGAATCTAACTGAGCGTTGGCAAGCTCGAGCTGCTGACCACCAATCCCTGCGCGATTAGTGTCCAGAAGACCGGGGCACGCTGCTGAAGGGTCCGTTTTGTTCCTCTCGGAAACAGTATGCTGCGGACCCCTGGCCTTACACGGTTAGCAGCTGAAAGCGAGAGGATTGGCATGGTAGATTACAACTCTGTGTTTATACTACAAAAAAAGTCTGCCTAGTACAATATCCTGCTCTGGCTTTATCCAAGGTCTGGAAATCTCGTGCGCTGCTCACCGGAGTAGATCTCCTCCTCCTTCTACCCCACCTCCTCCTCTTCCTTTGCCAACACAAACAGCAATTACGGCTGGCTCAGACGGCCCCTAAAAGAAGTAGGTTCTTGTCTGGAGTAAAAGCAACCAATTAGCAGCATTGTTCGAAAAAAGGCAATAGAGATTCTTTTAATTTAGCTCGCTTGGTTCTGCTCCATGGGGTGAAAGCCCCTTCATGACCCAACGCCACTGAGAGGATCAGCGTGTTAATTTTGTCTCACTGTGGGATCCTCTGACATCTGGCTCTGCCACGGAAGCTGGAAAACATCTTTAATATTCTCATGACGATCCCAGGGACATGTGGAAAACATCCCGAGACCTTAGTCAGTAATGACTGAAAAACTGAAGGTCTGGCTTCATAATTTTTGGTGTGAAAACAAAGGTTAGGCTGTACACTCCAAAGCCAAGAACTGCAGTTTTGTCTCTTTGTGTGACGTGCTTTTAGAAACACTATAACTCTTTTTACATTCACATCAAAAGCAATATGAAATTGTTTCCTAAGAGGGCCAATAAAAGGATTGAAATCAAGAAAAACAACTGATAATGCATCATTAATTTTCATATGGAGGACACTTGGTATTGTTGGCAGCAGAAAAAAAAACAACATAAAAATTCCCCACGAAATATAACAATCATGTTGATTGTAAGCAGCCAGTGAGCCAAGCAAAGTAAACAACCTTAAAATTAATCTTTTGCAGGCACCATGACCAGAGGCCAGGAACATTTTTAACCCAGGTCATCAGTAAAACAATTTATGACATTAATGATTATTTGTGCAGTAACACTACAATTCCTGTATTGTTGGCACGGTGTAAGAGGACACCGTCCGGCCGAGGAAAAAATGTCTTCTCAATGTGGCAAGAAAGTGAATCCCCATGGTTAAGGGCAGAGTAGTGCTGTAAAAACATGAGTAACCCGGAGAATCAGAAACATATGAAATTTTCTGTTCAGCATTTATAATGTTCTTCTCATATGAACAGGGCCGTAATTATGCGGTGCTCGCGGTTAAAGCTGACAAAGAGGATGACTAAGCCGTGCTGTGGGACATTCTGTGCCCACTCATCCTCAGGACATAGGCCCACAGTTCTCCTAAACAGCTGTAAAACACGACCGCAGCCCTGGCAAGGCACGCTGCAGCGGGCAGAACAATCTGACAGAACAAGGATCTTTGTTCCCTCACTCCACCTGAGCTGGAGCCTGAGTTTCAGGTGCTGAATGTCTCTGCTGTGTGTCCTCTGCAGATGGGGGTCTGCGTGGTGGATTCTGCAGTAGCTGGTCTGGGAGGCTGCCCATACGCTCAGGGTTCATCTGGCAATGTTTCAACAGAGGATGTTCTCTACATGCTCCATGGCATGGGCATTGAAACTGTAAGCATGTCTCCACACAGCACTCACAGACTTTTATGTTTCTATAATCCCAACAGATCAACCACACTCAACAATCCTCCGCAGCTCATTTACATAAACAGATCGCTCCGCAAACATTCCGCTCCGTAAATGTTTATTTTATAATATCAGTGGTTTTTACACATCTTGCACAAGCCCGCAGTTCTGCATGCCCCGGCTCAGGACCTATTTATTTAACAATCCCTACCCCTGCTGGTGGGATATTTTCACTGCACTTTGTTTTCTGTCACCTGTTGCACACGTACTTTTAAATTCACAAGCAGTCTTTAAAAGTACAGTTTACCCCAAAGTCAAAAATACATAATATTTTTCCTCTAGCTTGTGGTATTATATATAGGGTTGTTTTGGTTTGAGTTGCAGAGTATCTGCCTTCTCTTGAATATAATTGCAATTCCCTCTTTTATGTAACCTGCGGCCTGTTTCATAAAGCAAGTTAACAACTTATTTCGGTGAGTCTTTCCAGTTGACTCTGTTCCATTAAGCAAATTCAGCTAGTTCCCCAGCATAAGTTGCCAGAGTACCTGAGCTTGAACTATGTTAAATTTTCTTTATAAAACCTAATCAACTGAAAACAAGTCAGACTAGCTGATATAATCCTGGCTTTGGTCCTTTTTTTCCCCTTAATATCATGCCTTCTGGGTTTTTTTTAATTAAGGATCAGAATAAATTACTTCTACTACTGCACATACTAAATCACCTTGTATACATTTAACTCATAATACTTAATTTCTCTTTGCAGGGTGTGGACCTTGCCAAAGTTATAGAAGTGGGTGACTTCATCTGCAATGCTTTACATCGCAAAACAAACTCCAAAGTTGCCCAGGCAAGAAACAGAGCACTGTGATGTGCTTCTGTGAGGGAATATATTTCAATATTTGACTCCCCTTTAAAGTGCTTCCCCTGTTGTTGCTGCCTTCAGATTTGTTGCCTACGGTATGCTTCTGTCTTTGAAGTACATTATTCCTTTTTTTTAAATGTCAAAGGTGTTTCATTCATAATCCTCAACAATTGTCAGATTTTTGTGTGGTAGTTCAAAGTGTACTATTTGAACTACATTCTGACTTTGCATTCATTTCCACATTTTGAAGTCTTACTTGAAGGATGGAGGGCCATTATTGTCAGCTGAATCATCTCATTGTTTGTCTGATGTTCTGGCTGGCTTATGTTTTGCACGCGACGGTTGGACGTTACACAAGCCAACCGTCAAGGACAGTTTTCATCCAGGATAAATGTACAGATCACTGACTCAATACATGCTGTGACTCTTTAAAAGCTGAATTATTCACCTCTATTTCAAAACCTTCTCATATTTTTTTGGCTCAGACAAAGAAATCCAGTAAAGGTCAGTCACTTTTATTACTTTGTGTAACTCAGTGGCCTTATAAGATAAAGTAACAGATGTTTCATTTTACTAAACAGAGAAGAGAAACAGCAAAAAGAAAAAGCTCCTTCCTGCTTTTTAAATGGAACATCTCTTTATGCACTTTACCCCAAAGACCCTTTTCTTCAGCTTCTCCTACCTGGATCCGATCCTGCACGAATAGCAACTGAAAACAAGAAAACAAGACTCCTCTCAAACCAACACAGAAATAACTATTTCAAAGCCGTCTCCGAAGAGTTATTCTCCTCAGGTGCCAAAGACCATTTAAGAAGTGCCCCTTGTTTGTTTTATTAGTTCATTCTTTTTTTATATATATAAAAAATCTTGTGTGACATAAGCTACTGTCTGAGTGGATCATCTGTGTGGTTTTCATCTGTCTTTTTCCTACTGTGCTATCTGCAAAACATAAAAAATATATAATAGGTGAAACTACATTTTAATTAAATGTTATCTAAAGCAAGATGACAGATAGATGCTGTAAATGTTGTGTTTGAGTCGTTATCATGTACCCATATGCTGGATGCTTAAGATTATTCAAATAAAGAAAAAGGAGAATAAGACAGAAAACCCATTGTAGTGTCTCTGTGTGGGTCATTAGTGTACCTATGATTTTCTTCCCAGTTTTGTAGTTATTTGCAGGCCTCTTATCTCACAAGTGATTACAATTCCAGAGTCGAAGCCAGCAGAAATCTGTGCCTACTGAGACAAGAAAATAATATTTAATGAATAAATGAGGAGAAAACTAACACATTTGCATAAATGTGTTAAAACTAAGTAATTACCTCCCCACAATTGTCCATCCTCATCACGTATGCAAACCATTAGGTATTCAGGCGCAGTCAGAGAGATGTTTTGGGAAAAGAGCTACTTGTAGACGAAGAGATTTCAGGTAGCAGCAATCCAATAATGAGCCATCCTCTGAGTCACACTTTGGAGCAAAGTTTCACACCATGAATAATCTTAAAGATAAAATATAATTTTTCTGGCTTTGTGGTGAATATCTGCCACATTTTTACATAAAAACATCTATATTTATTTCTCCCTGATTGCTAAATACATCCCGCAATAGTGATTCAACATGGTGTCATTTCATCAAAGTGGGTTTCTTTTCTGCTGGGAAGATTGTTTAAAAGTCTCTGCACTTGTATCTGGGGCTTTTTTTTAGAGCCTGGGGATTAGCATTTAGACACAATATTTTTCACAGAAGGGATTTGATTCAGACTTGAAGGGTAATAAGGAATATTTCCTCCTGAAATCTTGAAACAAATAACTGCATGTATTTTGACCTATTGGCCAAAAGTGAAGTAATCAGCCAACTCAAATGTGGTGGCCTGGTGTAGCGGTTAGCACTTTTCACCTCACAGCAAGAAGGTCACAAGTTCAACTCCGGCTTATGGCTCTTCTGTGTGGAGCGTGCATGTTCTCTCCGGATCCTCCGGCTTCCTTCCACAATCCAAAGACATGCAGCTTAGCTTTAATTATCAACACTCCAAATTGCCCGTAGGTGTGAATGAGAGTGTGAATGATTGTCCGTCTCTATGTGTCTGCCATGCAATAATAATGGATGGATGATTCATCTTGATACATTTGCAGGTGTTGAGATATCAAACATGATCACTATCCATAGAGTCACTTTAAATGTGATGAAAGAATTCTGGTGGTTATATTTTTTCTATAGTGGTTTATCTTCGGTGTCATTGCGGCGTCAGATTGTGTGGTGCACAGTATGATATCCTAAATATATAAAATATGAGTATATTAGTGATGTGGAAGGGATCATAAGTGTAAGTAGACACACAACCTCATGCAAACACTTGCGACTGCATTCCAGTTTAAAGGCAAGACATGAAAGTGGACGTAGAGCTGCCATCGGGCTGTGTGATGCAGGATCATGGTGAGAGTGCTGCTGGCACATAAATATCATCCTGTGGAATGAAAATGCGAGACAAACCAGCAAAGGTCTCAGCACCTCTGAAATCCTCCAGGGAAACTTGAGTGTGTGTGTGAAAGAGAGAGAGCACAAAGCCCTGAGGACAAGAAGTCCTGAGAGCAGGTTCACCTTCAGAGGTTAATCTAAAGAGAGACGGTAGAAACGAAATACGAATTAAAAGGTTACAAAGGTTGCTCATCAATCACAAGGACAGCAAAACAGTGACTCATGAGAGAAAGACGGCTTAATGCAGAACAGATGAACATGAATCTAAAAAGAAATCTCAACATTAAACCATCCAACTCTGCTATATTTACATCCACATCTTCATGGTTGACTCAGCGTGCAGCACTGCGGCCTCGCAGCAGGAATGTTCTGGCCTCGGACCAGCGGTGGTCTTTCTGCGTGCAGCAGCATGTGTTTGCATGTGGTTGTGTGTTTACTTACAGTTGTGATCTCTCCCGTATCCGTGTGGCTTTGCTCTGCTGCAGCTTCCTCCCACAGTCCAGACGTGCTGGTCAGGTGGAACAATGAATCAAACAGTCTGTGGCTTCCCGGCTTCATTTCTCCTCCTACATATTGTTATAATTTTATCAGCACAAAAATAGAAACTTATGTAATAAGTGGAAATAGTCACTATGCTGCAACCTGCTGGTTTCTGCACTAGGCCTGCTGTTTTGAAGCCTTGAGTTTGGCACTTTGGCGGCTACAGTCTTCATATTTTAAAGCCAGAAGTGACCATATATGGAGGAGAGGGTGGAGCTTAGGTTATTAGGTAGTTCTGGCTATAGCTTGCTTGGTTAGCAGGTAGCAAAAACAAAAAGCCAGCTTCACTTAGTACAACTGAAGGCTGAACAAGACATCAAAATGTTAATTCATTTTCCTTTTTTGTTGTTGTTTGTACTCTTTTGCACAATCTCTACTTCTTCTACTGTTTACTGATGGATTAGCCTACAGCAATGCATTACACTGCCATTTTCTGACCAAAGTATGTTAATGCAGCTTTGTTTATTTGCTATAAACCAGTTGATAGAAACATCCCTAGTTGGTATTTACTTGTGAAATTTCCAAATGTTGCTTCAAAATTCGCTTCGACTTTAATTTAAACAAGGCTACCAATACCTCACAACAATAGTAGTACAAGGTGTTTGTGTGTGTGTGTGTGTGTGTGATAGCAGTGGCCTTACACCTACTCCCCTGACGACTGTCAAGCCCACACACCTTCCTCACACCTGTAGTCCTTCTACTCATCTATCATCATTAACTCTCAGCCAGTGTGACAGTTCACGTCACAGACCTCTTGTCTCTCACGTTCTTCTTCTGGTTAATCTCTGACCCTTCCTCACTGAACAACTGGATCACTGCCTGTTGGTCTGCCACACTTCACCAACCACCAGCTCCTCCTCTCCCTCTCCCTCTGCCAGCCAGACTTTCCCTCTCATCCACCGTCACCTCCTGGAACCCAGCTGACTAAACCTTTTGTAATCCACTCCATCCTCTGTCTGTTACCAGGCTAGACTGAGACTTCAGGGTGTTCAGAGTGATGTTTATTATCAGGTACATAAAGCTGAAGTCTAAGAGCACCAATAAATCATCACAAAGGACAACTGAAGACTTAAAGCAATCTCAAATGTGTCAGATGTGTATTGTTTTTTATAATGATTTATAGCCCAGGTCAGTGTGGCACAAGGGAAAACATTCTGAAGATCAATAATTTACTGCAGAGAGAAAGGTTTCTCCTGTGATTCAAAAGAAAATCTCTCATTTTACACATAATCACATCACATTAGAAAGTAACTACATTGTATCTTCACACTGACTTTCATCTACCATCTTTAAATATATTTTCTGTAATAAAGCATTGTCATGCACATAGCATAGCCACACTGTCGTCTGTCTCCTTTATTCACTGATTTATTTTTGTAGAAAAACCTTTATTATTTGAACACATTGCATACGAAGCACATGCATAACACAAGTTCACAATTTACAAAAGAAAACAAGCAAAAAAACACACAGGATACACAATATGTCATCTTACCAAGACCAGGTTTCATGTATTAAACATATGCTACATTTAACTGTGCTGCCAGCATGAAGCCATTTTCAGAATCACTGATGCGTTTAATTATCAACATTGTGAAAAAGGTTTTTGTACAACATCTGAAATCTTTTTGAATTATAACGGATCAAAATGACTCATCAGTTTTGACGACAAACATCTAACAGATTAATAAAGATCAGAGAATAACAACACAATTGCTTTTCTGCGGGTGGTGAAACTTTCTTTTGTCTCTTCTTCTTCTTCTTAGCAACCTACAAGACAAGTAAAATTCCATATATGGTGTTATTCTAAGTTATCAGAGAGACAGAAACATATTCTGATGTGGAAGCACTTACCATATTCTACTGACGACAGCCAGAGGCGTCAATATAACGACTCCAACAAGCAGCACGATTGCAAAAGCAAACAGTAGATAATCTGAGAAGACAAAATGTTCAACATTTAATATGATAAAAAATGTCTTAATATGTATCCATGCATTTGCTAAATCTGCTTATTTCTGAGGGTAGTGGCACTCTGGGACAAGAGGGGGGAGCCAATTAACCTGCATGTGTTTGGACTGTGGGAGGAAACGGAGACTTTCATGCTGTGAGTGCAAACCACTTCATGAATAGTGTTTTTTTTTACAGGTATCAAGTTCAGAATTTTCAATGCTAATTTACCATGTGACCATGTGTGAGTTTCCTCATCGATTTCAGGAGGTTTAGTAGAACCACTGCTGCTTTTCCAATATGCCACTAAAAAACACAAAAAAGGGCTTTAAATGTGTGCAATATTAAAACGTCTGTCTTGTAAATCAAAATGCTACTCACTGAAGTGTGACCTATTATGAAGCACATCATGAATCACGTTGCACTTCTCCAGATCATCATTGCCCATTCCTTTGCATTCACAAGGATAATGAAGTGCTGTGCCCAGAGTGGCCAAGAAGGCAATTTTACATTCAGAATCGGCACCATGGACAAGACCTGGATCCATCTGGGTGATACATTCATCACTTTGGAGGTCACGGTCGCTGCATTGTGCCTCTTCAGGGCTCCAGCATTTGTCCCGGAATGCTTTTAACAGCTGTCTGGTAGATGGGAAAAAAACACTTTTCATGTAGCTGCTTTGCTTTAGGGTGTTTGATGAAAAAACAAAAACAGGCATTAACTATCTTTAACACCCTGTGATATACCTCTATTTTAATAACAATCCCACATTAACTTATTAAATTCAATTTATGGGAAAACAAAGCAAAGAGCCTCTTCGCTGCATTGGTGATAAAAGGATTGTGGATGAGTTATAACATGACATTTTTATTTTAATAATTGCCTTTGGACATTTCAGGGTTATTATATTAGAGAAGTGCCTTAAAACATGCTGTGAAGCTGTGACACACAGCCGTGTTACAGCATGTGGTAATGTGCTCTGGGCACCTCTGTACTAGTGTTCAGTCCTTCCCTTTGGTCTAGACTGTATTATCTCTTATAATAAGTCTGTGGGATTCAGTGAGTCCAAATAACTCCAGGGACCGCCGGACTTTTCTTCTGGCACCACCATGAGGTTGACATTTGTTTAAAAAAACAAAAGTTAAATAAATGTATACTTTTTTTTAAATTTTTGTAACGGCCTGACTGCGACGCTAGTGAAGAAAACATTTAACAAATATCAATAATTTCGCGATAAATAAAGTTACCTGGTCCGACGATGACGTCACACGATGACCGGGCAGGTAAAAGGTGATCATGTGACGTGACCTCCGTAATGCTAACGTTTACAGCTGTGACCGTGGACGCCGCAGGCACTCAGTAACAACGCTGACATGGTGAGTTAAATTTGTGTGATTTACTATCGTGTTACTTTATTTTAATATTATGCGAGTTTAACAGTGTTGCCTTCAAATCGTGCATCAGATGTGATGATTTTAAAACTGACCCTGGTTCTGCTGGTTATTTAAGTCCTGCTGTGTGTGTGCAGTGGTTGATGCTACAATGTGCTGTGCTAGGTTTGCCTTCATTCAAACTGTTTTGTTGCTGCTGACATTGTTTTGCATGTCGTGGTTGTCTCCTGTTAGTTGTGAATGAACCTGTGTAGGTTTGTTTGTAACTTTGAGCACTTACTTCCTTCTGGGTTTGTTTTGTTGTGCTATATAATGAGTCACGAGCTGAACGCATTGCTGCTATTTAATGTGGACATAATGTTTAAATCTGTATGTGCATTTTCAAACAATATTTTTATTATTCAGCAGGCTGCTATTGGCTGCTGAAATAAATAGGAAATATGTTAGTCATGTATATTAATGCATTGCATGATACTCCCTCTTAAAGTTTACTGATTGCCTATTATGTGTTTTGTTGTTTTCCACTGGGACTGTCTGACTTGGGTTTTAATCCTCATCACGGCTAAAATGGACACTTTTGGAGTTAATCAGGCTCTTTTGAAGACCAGATGGTCCCAGTCTGGCCTTTGTGATTTAAATGGACCTCAACCACCTTTAAAAACAAAAATAATCCCACAAGAATCCTTAAACAATCAACAATCATCCTCCATGTATCACTGTAAGGATATAGAAAGAATTTTATAAAAACAGGCATTCTTCTGTAGTCTTTCTGCAGAGTATCAACATACCTGCAATGACTGTCCTCCACACACTGTTTAACTGTATCCTGGCAGATCCAGGTCTGCTCTCCACACGTGCCACTGTGCAGAGCATTTTTCATATGTAGACAGCTGTGATCTGAATCCTCACACTCACACATGACCAGCATCTCTGCAACATTGCGCGGCATGCTGCTGTAGAACTGCCGAGTTACTCGCTGACAGCGGCTCCGGTCGCACTGTGGTGCCATGCACGCCTGAAGAACCGGTGCTAAGTGCCTGTTGCAGACTTCATCGCTGACACAAACTCTCATGTGGTCCAAACAGGATGCAGCACCAGTGTGCACTGCACAAAGAAAAGTTTTTAGATATCAGCAACAGTGATTAAATTCAGTGTGAGATTTTATCCTAGCTGAAGTTTGACTACAGTGAATGAATTACCATAGCCTGTTAAACTGCTTGACTGCCAGTCCATCACTGTGCTCCTCCTCCGCTGAGCAGCTGCAAGAATAAATGAAAACATGATTAGCTCTTCTCAACAAATGCATATTAAAACCAGTCTGATGTTGATTCTGTTCATTGTAACTATGCTCTGTGTACAGTCTCTGTGCACACAGGCAGCTGTCAGTCTGTTAGAGCAGCTCCACTTAATTGTTTAATGCATAATTTCACTTTATATTGTAAAAAGCTTTATGAATTTTTCCACAATTTTAGCAGGATCAATGAATAATAAAACCCATCTCTGTTACTCTGATGTGACCGGTCGCACTGATGGAACATGATTCCTATAATACTGAAGATTATATGATGACTATATAAAGCTGGTTATGGGTGAGGTGCTGCAGCTGCAGCATGTTTTTTTTTTATTAGGCTGATGAAACTGATTTAACTACATTTGTTTAAACATCTGAAATAGAGTAGATTAGATTTCAAAAATATAAAAACGGCTTTATTTTAACCTCAAAATGACCAAACACATTACAGCTGGATCACAATGTGAGCTATCAATCATGTCTCAATGTCTCTTTTTATTTTTTATCTTCAGCTGCTGGCCTCTCTGTTTGTCCCCGTCAGATTAAAGCTGAACAAATATTTAAAATGTAATATCAACCACAGCCAAAAAGCCTCTACAGTCAGATTCATCACTTCATCATCCATTAAGGAAATGTAGCTTCAGTCTCCAAATCACTGAATAACAAAACTTTATTTAAAATGTATTGAAACTTTCTCCAACTTTATTATTTTATTTTTTTTAAAGAAGATACATACAATCCAACTCAGCGTTCAGGGTTAGACTCAGAGTTTGTTGGGACAGGCTCCAGATCAGCCTTTGGTAAACAAAAATGCAATTTCACCTATAAATGCTTATCTCACAGGTTACTGAGAATACTGCACCTGCTCTCTGGTGGCATTGTGCAGCCAGCGCTTGTATAGAGTCACAAAGCTCCTCCTCCTCCCAGGCACACACACACCCAGGTAGAGAGGGAAATTGGTCCATTACAGTCTGGATGGTCAAGTTACATAGCTCTGAGCCTTTTCTTTGGCAGCCGTCATCTGGAATAACACAAACACAAGAGGGAGGCAGAAAAACAGGATTTTCTATCAGCGGTGGATGTTGTGCGACAGGTGTTTTCTATATACCTGCTGTCTCTCTTGGGATGGCTATTTTATATGAAAACATAAAATTCAATATCATACAGACTTCAGACAGACATATATTTTTAAAAGGCAGGTGATGGCCTGTGGTATTTATATCTATTTAGTTATACAAACTCTGCTCCAGGCTATTGCCTCAGTTATCACATTTAAGCAATACTACAAGAAGTGCAATCCAATTGAGCAGCCTCATGCCCTGAGGAAATGAAATCATTACTTTTATAATGCCACCTAAACCACGATGATGACACCATGTCCCAGTACCCCGCAGCACGAATGGTAAAAAATATCATTTTTACCCTCACAGATGTCACCGTAAAATGCTTTTTCACTCCACTTGCACAGATTTGACATGCAGGTGTTGACAGCAGCCACACAGTGAGAAGGTGGAGATGAGATGCTGATGCTGGATATTTGAAGAATCACAATCCCTGAAACACAAGCGCATTGTAGTTAACAATGTATCTGTCTTGAAAACTGATTGCAGTTCAGTTTTGTAGGTTTAATACAATTACAGATGCAGATTTAGTAGACACACTTTGGTGGACTGTTCATGCATTATATAAACTACAGACTCTACTTTAGCTCTACCAGAGCTCTACTTTAAATCCTTTCCTTTAGTTAGATTCCAGGGCAAAACAAAGCAACCTTAAGATTAATTCAATAAACTGTGTTTTACTGTAAAAAATCATTTGATATTGACTCACCGAGTATGACCACAGCCTGCAGAGGAAAAGGCTGCATGCTGGCTGTCTGCATCTGAAGCTCTCCTGCAGCTGATCCGTGCCTCTTGTTTGGCGTCGGTACTTAAGCTGGGAAACACCACCCACAGTCAACACGGTGTAACACATTTACAGGAAGCAGAACCTCGCACCATGTAATGAAATGACACATGCAGTTCAAGAACAAAACAGACCTAAGTGAACCAAAAAGAAACAACAGGTCTCAGCTTCTGATAAGTTGTGTCATAGTGTGTTTGACCTTCTGAGTGTGTCTCAGGTTTTTCTAATTGATATCAATGTTTTCCTTTACCGGTAGGAATTAACTTACAGAGCTTAGCTGCAATAAATAAAACATATTCAAATTACTGAGGCATGCTGGAAGCCAGTGTGCATTAAAATCCTCATAAAAAATTTGTGTCAGTAGTTTCAGTTATCACCATTTTTAAATGTAATGCAGCAGATTATAGGGCTACTTATAGGTGAACAGGGTTGCTTATTGTTATGAACCAAAGACAATTATAACCCAGCTATGCAGTTCATGGTAGTTATTATCAAAGTCTGGCTCGTCAATTAAATTTTTTTTATTGGAAGAACATTAATACATCTTATCATAATGTTATTATGAGATTTCACCCAAAGTAATGTGTTAGAGTACTCAGATTACCGTTGTTCAACTCGTACTGTAAGGCGTTTCTAAGTAATTTGTTAGTGGTAACAATGTTAAGGCTGTTTTCGTAGCGATTACATAAGAGTAGTCAGTGTGGGGTATTTCTTTACATTAGAAGTGACAAGACACCAAACTGCATATTTAAAAGGCATTTAAAACAATAAGTTGCAAATGACTTTATTTGTATTTTAGTAAGGTAACTAGTTAGTATTTTGGGGGAGTAACTTAGTAAAAATTGTCTTAAAAATAACTTTCCCCAACACTGAAGATAAGACACAGCAAGATATGAACAATGTAGTGCAATATATATTTTATTCGTAAAACAATACAGACACTTAGAATAAACAACAAAGAAGAATAAACAATTAATAGACATTGAAAGCTCACGAGGACAAAAACAAAAAGTCAAGCTCAGGATAACACATTATCTGAATGTGAGTTGAATAAAGAAACTCATATCTGAAATGTTGTTTCACAGCATTTTGTTTTGGATTTTCAATTAGTGATTGATCTGCATGTAGCTTTCAAAGCCTATGAAATGAAAAGCCACATCTTATCTAGTCATTAATTAATTAGCAGCCATAGAACACTAAATTAAATTAGCTTTCACCAACAAATAGAAATACATTCACAGGTGTAATTATTTCTCAAGATACAAGAATAACAAACAGAAAAAAAGAGATACACAGAGGCTCCGATCACAGAAATGCAAAATCATCACAAAGCATTGACAAAGGGGTGAAATTATACTGTATTCAATTCCAAAAATGTACATCTACATTACAAAATACACACAAAAAATGATGCAATATCTACATATGGGCTTAAGGACAGAAGAGGAGGATTTTGTAAACGCTTCAGACTGAGTGAATTGCGCTGCCGTTTGTCACAGTGTCTTTTAAAAACCACCACTAGGGGGCACACATTTCAGATACTGTATTTCCTGAATATGCAGCTGGCTTTAAGGATAGCATGTTGTTCTTTCAATATTCTCTATATAAAAAATAAAATGTGATAGAATTAGAGATATATTTGATGTGCAAAGATCTGAGATTCAAGCAAAGAATGAAAACAATCCTGTGAAACACTCCAGCAGCGACCACATGATGGAAATCAGTCATGGTTTAAAGTTTAGAAAACATGATTTTGCGCTAATATCTTACTGATTGATAGGTACAGATCTACTCTCATCAATGAATGCTGCATCACTGAACAGAAATCAAGCAGGCCTGCTGAGCATCAGTTTCCCGTCATTACAGCATCAGTGCTTGTTTGTGCAACTCTTTCCTGGTTGCTTTTTCAGACCTATTGTTTTCAGATTTGTGCGTAACTTGACAAGATTTTCCACATAAACTTTGCATCTTAATTTTTTGACTTTGCACATGCACAGAAGTACTTTTAATTTCAGGCCTTAAGTATACCGCTGATTGCCATGGTGATTTATACTTGTTTTAGTCTATCGAGTTAATTTTTTAAAGTAACAGTTCAACCCCAGTCAAACAAATAAGTTACATTGAAATTGTTTTCACACGGGACTCGAACCTCATTCTCCAGGGTGAAAGTCTGCCGTTTGTTCAACGCCTCCATCACCACTTCCACCTTCCTGGAGTGTGCATTTTAACTCTGCGGCACCGCCACGGACATTAGACGTGTCACGATCATGAAGCAAATCAAACTTTTCCTCTGCATGCTCCTACAGTTAGGGCAGTTCGGTAGAAAGAGAACTTGAAACTGCTCACAATAATGTCTGTGCTACAGTATCTTAAGTGCAACATTGCTGTTGAGGTTTTGTTTTTTAGTGCTTTTAGCTCCACAGGCTGAGTGCCATCTAGTTCCATTATATTTGAGAGCAGGCAGACATTTCTACAGCCGATTTCTGCAGCACTCTGCAACTCACACCAAAAACATCGACACTGATAAATAGCACTATAAGGGGTTTTCACACCAACCGGCATAAATATTTAATGTGGTCTAACTGTGTGGATATACATTCTCTGACCACAAGTTGATCGACATTTCTCATGTGAACAGGTGCATTAGAATTCCACCCACAAACGGTGTGCAGAAGCTGCTTTCATATTCTTCCTTGTGTTCTTTACTGGAGTTGTATTTCTGCCACCACAAAGGCCAAACGCTCCACGCAATCTGAATTACTAATGAATCAGACTGAGGTATACTTCTTGATGAATAACAAACAAAATAAATTGTGCGTTGGTATATTTGTTCCAGATTCATTTTCCAAACTTAATTTTGACTTTGCTCTTTTGAGAATATGCTGTGCTTTTATCAGCTCTCAGCAACCATTCAGTGCGCCTCAAAGAGCTGGAAATTGTGTTTTGAGTTTTACTGACCTTTTCTAAAATAATAATTATGAGAAAAGAGAGAGATTCTTGAGAGCAAGTTTTTTCCGTTGAGTCCTTGGACTAACAGGATGAATTTTTTGGGACCATTGCTTGTTACAGCCTCATCATCACCAGTGTGATGCCCTTGAGCGAGGCTCTTTACCCCCCACTGCTCTGCTGAAGCTGCTCAGTGGCAGATAATGCAGCTTCAAGCTGTGATTTCACAAAAAAAAGGGGATTCCATAGAAGTCAGTCACTGGAAACAACTAGATACTGCAGTATGCAGGTGACTTTAAAAGGTCGCTATTTTTTCCAACCTTATATTGACCTACTTTTTATATAATTTCATTGAATAAAAATATATATTTAATCAGGCATATAATGATGATTTGCAATAAACATTTTAAGAACTGACTGAACTTTAAGTGTTGATATACAAATTGTCAATTTGGGGGTTAAGTATTCCTTTAAAGTTTGGTTTGGTTATTATTATAAAAATTCTTAGTTTTCCTAATATCTACTGTCTTTATCTCCTGGGCACTGAAGCATTTCAGCGCTCAGTGTGCTTTAAGAGAAAGAATGAGGTATGAGGTTCAGTACGAGGTCACATTCATGCAGGTATCACAATGAAAATTCAGTCGTCTGGCACCATGAATCATGCACTCGAGCATTCACACTGAAGACTGACAGACTGACTGAAGATGGAGGTCTGATCAGTCACTTAGTCTATCACAGAGCTGCTGGGATCGAGTCATGATTTTGCAAGTCACAAGTACAAGCTCTGAGTCGAGTCCCATATTCTAAACTTTGGGTTTCAAATCCTAAACAATAAAAAATACATTGATGCTTTTTATACTTGCATTTATTCAAAACAAGTTTGTTAAAACAAGTCTGCCCAAACGTAAAAATTAAAAAGTAGGTAAGTAGCAAGTTTTTTCAAGTTCAAGTGCAGTTATGAGTCACTAAAGTCCAAGTCTTTTTTAAATTATTTTTGTCATGTCAGAAGTTTAAAAATGTGCTACTTGAGTCAACACCTCTGTGACATAGCACCACTCCTCTGATATTGTAAAAAAAAAAA
>CAFUXE010001071.1:320823-368125 GCA_903364295.1 Serranus cabrilla
TTTTTTTTTTGGTGGCACAGTTTGCTGCTGGCTCTTTCACAGCAGTACATCACTTAGATTCCATGCAGGTGCTCCTACCTGTTTCTCCGAACCAGGGCTGCACTCACCACAGGAAGTCAAAGTTAAAGACTGTACACTGAATGTGAGGCAAACCACAGGGAGTGGATCATGTCTGTCCTTAAGTTGCCTTAGACTGAGATCATAGATGAGATCAGTAGACAATATAACATAATGTTATACCCTCTTTCATAGATGCCATGTAAACCCATATGGAGCAAATCCCTCTTGTGCACCACAATAACTGAAACTAAAATCCTAAAATACTCAAACTGTGTTTCCACAGTTTCAATAATTCATTATTTACTCATGACACAGTTTCCTCAACTGTTTCATCTTGTTTTTCAGGAATCATTTATGTCACTGGGTTTTCGACATTCAGAACTGAGGAAGGAGCAGTACAGTTTTACTTCTTTGCAATGATCCCCTTGAGGCAATGCAGCACATGAGCGAAATGTCACAGGAGAACTGGAGGATTTTACTCAGTGGGAATACATCTGGGAGAAGAAAATCCTACCGGATTCATAAATACTGTAACAGAGGTTAGTGTGCAGTAGCAAAACACACAGCAGCAAAACAATGTAACCACGAAGTGTTTGAATAGGCCGCTAATTCAGTGCTATGATGTGTGATTTATGCAGGAAGCTAACAGTCAGCACGGCAGATGCATGTCTGGAATAACTTTAGTCACGGTGTTGCGATTGATGCATCGATGCAGAACGTGTACTTGAGAGTGTAGAATACAGAATTTGTACAGGATAGTGTAGGATTTTAGTCTGCTGTGTGATACAAATTGGATGATGCTTCCTCACACAGTGGGGAGGATGCTGCAATAAATTGTGGAATAACTTAAAGACTTACCTAAAGCACAATTTAAAAAAATATATATCTTAATCAGATTTGTTGTGTGTACTCAGTAGTTATCAAAGTGTTCAGGTACCCTGTTGATGAAATAGGTGGTGGTAAATGAAACCCTATAAACATGGCTACTCATCAAGAGGAGGCACAATGTGTGTCATGTTTTATTGAAACTAAATCAGATCCTTCTTTGTGTGGGGTTATGTTAAAGAGATCGTGTTAGAACAAAGATACAAGACATCACTGACCTAAAGTTAAAGATCACTGATGCCATGGCGACCATTGATGAGGCTCTGCTGCAGCCAACATGGCAGCTAATGATGCCCATGTAGAGGAGGATTAAATTTCCACATAACTGTCTGTTCGTTTGCTTTTGTAATATTTATGTTCAGTTGTAAAGAGACTTTATGGACACCCTATAACTAGTTACTTCCCATCACTGGAGGTGATCTGCTTGGTATTATTCTCTTCTCGTGTCAGGAAGAAGCCAAGCTGAGCCTTCAAAGCTGACCTGCATGACCTCTCTCAGCTCCTGCATGAGCACCTTTGTTTGTTTGCCTTGTTGCTTTTTAACATTCAATACCACAATTGTTTTATTCATGTGAATAAATAAAACAATATTGTCTTTGTTGGAACCATGAGCCATTTTTAACACAACAAATTAGACTTCCTACCTGCAGATAAGGCACAATTTTGCAAAGCGTCTTTCCGAAGAACCACGTCTCTGTGATATCCACCACTAGGCTGGCAGGCAGGCAGATGATGGTGACCAAGACGTCGGCAAAGGACAGGTTCACTATGAAGTAGTTGGTCACGGTGCGCATGTGACGGTTTTTCCAAACTGCAAAACAAACTGAAAAAGGTGCACAATCAAAGACTGCCTGAGGACTCAATGAAGACCAATACTTATCACATGAGTGCAGGGTACTTAATCACCACTGTTTTAAAGCATATGTAGTCAATCATAGAGTTCTTATTAAAAACCAGTCGTCGTCCTTTGTATGTGTTTGCTCCCGTTGGCAATTTATGAATCAATCAGAAATTTACATTCATTTAGGTTTGAATAAGTTAATGTGACTTTACCTGCTGGGACTGCCACAGTTCAATGAGAATTATCAACAGTATTACAGCTGCATCTCAAATCTCATTACAACTTTGTCTGATCCACTGTCCACTACTGACAGATCAGCATAATATAAGTGTAAGCAGTTCAGCATGTGCTACTTTTGCATTATTTATCATATTATCATATACCATATCAGTTTCTAACACTCTGAAATGCAAGGCCAGATACGAAATGATCTGATGGTGCAGGCGGGTTGTTAGCGAGCATTGATGCAGGATGATAGAAACTAATTTATTTGATATTATTGGAGTCTAAATTGTGTAAAATTGTCTATTTGCTCCATAGGATCTTAGCACCTTACTTAGGAATACAATACGCAATAAATTAACTGTGTAGTTTTGAAGGAGAGGGAAAATTAGAGTACATGTTTCATGTCTTCTGTTTGTTTAGTCATAGCTGAAATTTGCAGTGTTTTGTGTCATCTGTGACACCAGTAAAGTGCATCACTTTAACTACAAAAGCAAGATTGTGAAGCTATAACTCACAAAATTCATGCTCATTTTTACCTGTCTGCAATGCTAAAGGATATAATGACAGAATCTGGATGGTTTGTGAGAACAGTCTGACTGTCTAGACTGCAAAATTAGCCTTCTTCTGAAAAGCGAGTTTTTAAATTTAAGTGTTTTAAATTGTTTTGTGATAACGAGAATGGACAATCACTACACCGAGTGAGAGCTGAAATAATGCAGAGGACAGCGTGTGCTTTCAAGACACAGATAGAAGAGGGGAGGAGAAAGATCATGCTGCATGCTGGATAACATTCAGCATGATTCAGGTAATAGCCCGCACTCCCCCAGATGGCATTGGAAAGAGCTGTTTCTAGGGGCTGAGCTCCATTTGACTGTGCCAATATGCTGCATGTTATGAGATATAGAGGATGCTGTAATAAAGTGCAGACACTTTTGTGGTCCGTCACTGATGTACAGCAGGTGGAAAATGCATGTTGGTATTGACAGCTTGATTGATGTTTATTACTCATATCTGTTGGTACATTTGGTGCACAGGCCATCCATTTGACCTGTCAATCACACAGATAAGATAAGAATAATAATAACTAGACCATTACCCGGAGAGCTTCATGTGAAGTTTGGAGGTTTTTGAAGGTAATTTGTTGTATTTTATTGCCCAGAGATGCTGCTAGAGAAATAGTACATCTGGCACATGCTGATGCAGAAGAAGCACTGATAGGATGCATTTAAACTGAGTTTAAATATCAACAACTTTCTCCAGAATCACCGACTCCATCTTTAACAACTGGAACAGGAGAGTGTGGGAGATGTCAATCAGAAACAGCCCTGATAAAAAAGTCTTATCAGGCAACATAAAAACACCTGTGTAGGCGAACCAGGGGTGCACAGAGCACTGCAGCTCTGTCTTTGATCCCCGACTGTCGGTGGACTCTTCAGTCGGCTCCTCTGTGTATTCACGCTCTCACTGCTGTTGATTGACTGCTGTCAGATTTAAGAGTAACAAGTTGTTTTTTTTAAACGCTATTTCTCCTTCAAGCCCCAAATGTGATATCACCTTGAAATGTGGATTAAAGTGCGTTACATAAACAGGATGAAACGTCTGCGCTGTGACAGGATGCAGTCTGGTGAACTTATCACTTTGAGCGTATCTGATCAACAGAGGGAAAATGAGAAGTTGCAACAATACTGTGGTTCAATCACAAAACTTTTATTCTTTTGAGCATCAGCGGTTACTGTGAGCTACTTGAATGATTATTTTCTTCTGGGTAAAAGATGTTGCTACAGGTGGGATGATAAAAAGACTCAGACAAACTGAACCACAGCCACTCTTTCAAAAGCACACATGAAAGAGCACATCATGACAAATCCCTGGAGGACGGTTTGATCCACATTAATGCAAGTGAAGGCAACGCGACCACCCATATTCACCATTCAATCAGAATTAAGAATGAGAGAGAGAGAGAGAGAGAGATAACTGTGGGTGCTGCTTCCAGTTGCTTGTTTTGTAAAATATTCATGTGGGGTCTACTTTGAATTTCTTCCAGTTTTCCCATGAGAATCCATTTTCTAGAGTAATTTGTTGAAGTTGTTTATACATACAACATCATATTCAGGGCTATACATTGTTTTACTCTAGTTATAATATAAGCTGTGTATAAATCCACAAGCAGTGGTAACTAAGTACTTGCACTCAAGTACTGGGCTTGAGTACTCGAGTAATATACTTTTGCTCTACTAGATTTAACTGACAGCTGCTTTATGGTTACTTTTAGATATTCTCTTTAAGATTACTCTTCACTGCATTTCATTTAGCTGTGTGAATGTTAGAGTTGGCCATAATCAGTTTTATCACTAGTTCTAAAAAAGTTGTCTAAAAGGTAAAACATACACAATGTGACCATTTCCTGTTTGCTTTGTGAGATATATTTAATGGGAAACTGTACAAAGATATACATTTAATGTTTAATGTTTAATGCCACGCAGCCTGATAGAAAGGACCGTGTCATCTTACTGCGTAAAGTCTTTCCAAAGGTCTCCTCTGTACGTGAAACATCGGGACAAGGCTTTTTATACAGCATGCTCAAGAAAAATGTTTTAGAGTTTTCCTCTAAAGTAAAGCAAGAGTTTTTTTCTCCGCTATAATCAACCTGCAGGTCTGCTGGAGCTAACCACCTTGAAATCAGGAGTACAGAGCAGCTGAAGTGGACAGTAAGTGTCACTTTGCAACAACATTGTGAACCTCTGCTCTTTATCAATCACTCCATCGACAGAACTGCAGCCTGTTAATAAAAACACCTCCCACCTTTACTACAATGGAGGCATAACCAGTATTTGTTCTGCCTATTGTTGGCTCCTTTAATAAGTTCTTTTCAAGGTTAATTCTGCCCCCGCATCATTTTGTAAATTAGGTCAAACCACTGAAGGAAATTACAAACTCAAAGCGTCCTTGGGTGTTTTGAAAGGCAATTTATAAATCTTAAAAGTTATTATTATTATTATTAAATTTAGTTTTGTTTTAATTCAGGGTCAGGACAGAGTGGAGAAAGGGCACAGCACTGACGCATTTAAACTCCATTTTGTAGTTATTAATGTTAATATTAAATCCAATGAAGCTTAAGTTAAATCAGGAATCTTTTTCCTCTTGTTTGTATGAAATGTTCTCTCTGCCATTCCCCCCTCCCATATATATATATATATATATGCAATAAAATATATAAAATATGCAATAATGCATGGTTAGTGCTAACTCATTCTTAATTCTAACATTACTGGCATAGTGTTTTGTAATTTAAGGTGTATTTGTGGGGAAATTGTAATTCTAAATTTTTTCTTCAGATTAAAAGCCCCCAATTTGAACTTTTAACTTGTAATGAAACTGTTTCAATTGAACATTGATGCCTCTTTGTGGCCCACATAAGCAAGCAAGACCATCAGTGAGAATATTGGCCACTTCTTTATAGTATGCTAGATGCATGCTACTGTGCCGCGGGGGCCAGATTGCATCTAAATCAGACGAAATCACAGAAGTTCTTCAGAGCCTCCTTTGGTGCAGACTCCAGTGGGGCCTCCGGCAGATGGAGCAGTGGGAGGTGAAGCTCCCCGGCCATCAGCGGAGCTTCATCCCGCCGCTTGGCCTGCTTCCTCTGAGCCAGCATCAACGCCACGCTCTAGATTTTTCCCAGTCAGAAACTCATTTATAAACTGCCAGTCAACTATGAGAAAAAGTGGATCCTAACCTTTTAAACTGCATCCAATTAATGGACAGAAACCTGACAGAAACATAGTATCACCAGCATCAGTGAGTGTGAAATATTTTAGTGTGTCTGCCATGACATTTACTGTATTGGAAATGTCATCAATGTCTCGCTGAGGCTATTAGGAGAGCTTTTAACAAACAGCGGGTAGCTTGTTGGCAGAATGAGTGAAATGTACTGTTGCATATTAATTGTGCTGAAAGTCTTTCATATCGTTGACAATGATAAGTTCAGCTGCATTCATATGCACACACTGCATACCTGGGAAACAGGCCAGCTGTGTGAATAAAAGTTCATTTCAAGGCAATGGCATGACAGTATTATACAAATAAAATGTATTCAAACAACCCTAAAAACAGCCAGGGATCAGCTTTTAAATGAAATCAAAATTGCATTCATTCCTCATGCACTTTACGTATTATTTTTTTCATGTTCTTGCAGCGTTCACACTATACTCATATTTCCAGCAGCTGTCGAAACAGTATGACTAACTTTTTTACTTCACACACTTTATGTTTACCTCCACCAAGGAGGTTATGTTTTGATTTTTAGTTTGTTTGTTTGTCTCTCAGCGGGATTACAGAAATTAAATGGCCCAATAGGAACCCATTAAATTTTGGAGCAGGTCTCACAAAGAGAGTGTAAGCATTATCTTTCACCTTCATTAACACTGCAAGTTAGACAGCTGCGTGGGAATTAGGACCCTGCGGGACAAAACAAAGACAGCAGGTGGTCAAAATCACAAACTGCAGGTCTTCCTGATTTTAAAAGCTTATCCCCTGTTACGTTATAACAGAACCTCGTGCATTTATCACTAATTATTTTTAAGGGGTTTTTAGAAGCCTCTCGCCGTCTCCTGTGCTGCAGTACCGCTCAGTGGGGGTTGTTTGTATATTAATTTTGAGTTTCACACGTAAAAAGTCTCAGGTCTTGGTACTTTGATTGTGAGTGGTGTTGATACAGGAGCTTATTTCCTATCACTATTAATATCATTTTTTTGTATAAAAAGTAGTTCTGTTCTTTCTTTCATTATTCTGATATTGTGCTAATATATTTTGCTTTTTATTACTATTTGTATTTTTTTCGAAGCTAATTTCCCCTCAGGATTCCACATTTTCCTCTCATTTTATACGTTGTGCGCTCTCACGCTTGATAGTTCTAAGTTGCATGTAATTGGCTGCGTGTAAACCTCCACCTCTAACATGATAATCTGCCTTGTGAGACTGGTTATTCCACATCATGATAGATTCAGTGAAGCCAGATAACTAAGAGAGCTTTCTCTGATAAGACACAGAGAGAGATCAGCTGTCTGCTCATAGTCATGTTTAATACACCCGGATTTGTTTTGTTGTTAAATATTCATATTTTTTACAAATGGACATTTGCTGTCACCATTACAGTTTAAAAAAAGAATATGAATTGTCGTGCATCCATCAATTTAGCTTTAGTGAGATATGAAAGTGGGCCAGTCAGTTATTAGTCAAAAATGCTGTTTGATTTCATCCCAGCCCCAGATGAAACCTGAGCCAGATCTGAGATGTTGGCACACACATAAAAAGAATGAACTAATCTCGTGTGTAAGTCGTGTAAGTAACGAACTCATCACTATTCAGGAAATAAGCGGCTTCTAATCAACGTAAGACTTTTGTTGTTGTGCGGAGGTCCACAGCAACAGTTGTGTGCACTTACTTCAAAGATATAACCCCTCTTTGATCCGCTGTTATCATGGTCAGAATGAAATGAATGCGATTAATACTAGACCCAAAGCAAACCCAAAGGCATCTGATGGATGAATGAGGTGATGTTACTGACTGTACAGTGCAACAGGTCATCAGCAAAAGGCTGTTTAGTCGTATGCAGGGGCAGCTGTGACTCAGTAGTTTGAAGGCCGGTGGTTCGATCCCTGACCCTGGCAGCCCGTAGTATCCCGATTGTTTCAGATGCTGCGTTCATCTGTGTTTGAATGAATTCCCGATGGTGGCAGGTGGCACCGTTTAGCCTCGGCCACCAGTATGAATGTGTGTGTGAATGGGTGAATGATTGCTGTCTGTAGTATAAATCGCTTTGAGTGGTTGCAAAGATATATAAGTGCAGTCCATTTACCACTTCCATAAACAACTAGATGAAAAAAAAACCCTCATAATTTACAGTATTATGCTAAGATTTTGCTAAGGGCTCACCAGAGGTGGCCAATTAGATGCCAGTAGGAGGTTTTGCTGCCCTGCTCGGCCTGTCAGATAAAACACTGGGGGTTATTGGCAAAAGCCTCCAACTGGCATCTGATTGGCCACCCCTGGTGCTCCCCTACTAAAATCTTTACATACAAATTACTGGCTTGTCATTATCAAACCTGAACTAATTATTTTTTGGGGCATTTAGAGACTGCTGTTTACATAACATTTACATATTTTGCATTTTTGAGCAACAGGAACTGTTTTGTAGTTCTAAGAAACCCTGTTTCTATTGTGTCTGAACCTCAGGAACTATGACAGATCATAGTTCTTAGAAAGCCATTTTGAGAAACTTATTAAGCTCATATTTCAGATCAGTTACTCTTGATTGTTTGGTCAAACAGAACCAATGCAACACCAGCCAAATGACATTTATAAAATCCAATTTCCTGTATAAACAAGAGATAGCACTGAACACAAACAACAGTAAATTGACTGACAGTGAAGTCCAGGCTTCACTGAACATAACTCTGCAGTGCTGCTTGGTGCTGGGCAGGAAGTGTACTGTGGGTTTATCAGAGCTGCATGGGAATGGTAAGGGTGAACCAAATCTGTCAAGTTACAATCCTTAAAATCAAAACAGTGAGCTGAAAGATCTTAAAATGATCACAGAACTGTATATTGACATGATAATTATCTGTGGTTTCATCAGGACAAGTGACTCCTTTAACACACACATATTCATTTGAGTCTTCCAGTATAAGCTTTAAATCTTGATTGCAGGACCCTTACCTCTAAATTAACCTTGGCACAATGCTGATTAAGCCTATCACCATCAGGGAAAGCGTTCTGTATTTTGGCGCCTCCTGGTGTCTCACCAGTGCTCACTAACTGCTCTCGGACAGGTTGCTATCTGACAGAGACCACTGCAGTGTCTGTTCAAAAGGAGCATGATCAGAATTATTTGCACAGAAAGATTTGAGGAGAGCGCTCCAGGGGGCGAGAGAGCTGCAGTGAGTTTATCTCCGGGCCTACATCACACGCACACATTGACAGTGTTTGTGTAGCTACTCAAACTGCCAAAAGGGGAAGAAAAAAAATGCTGCACCTGTAATAGTTTGATTTCTTTTCTTTCCTATGATTTTAAAAGATAAAGCTGCTGCAAACGTTTATCGAAAATTCAGTCTGTAGTGCAAAATCTCCCAGAAAAGGAAGCTGGATTGATTTTAAAAGCATTGTGTTTGGCTGTTTACCACTGTGTTTCCCACCTAATGGAGGCAACTATAATGAGAACCTGTCAGCTGCGGCTCTGAAACTAATGGCCCGTCTCATGTAGCCTGCCAGTGTTGCCCAAATAACCCCTGAAGTTATTCGACAAAATGCAAATTTCTCTGGTAAATATAGAGCAGAGTTAGTCAGCTGGGCGACCTCTACGTTTTTAATGGAGTATTCTATATGGAGGGTTAACCCTTTTTATTCTGCCCCCTTTTCACAGGGGGTGGGATGAGGGAGCAGGAGATAGCAGGTCAACAGTAGATACCACATGAAAGTGATCTATATCACCTGAAAACTGGGAACCTGAAGATGAATTTGAGATGCAGTTCAACACTGTGTCAGTTAGTCTAGTTATAAATCTGTAAGTATATGACTGAGTTATTTAAAAACCAAATAAATTGTGAAAATGTGGCATTCCCACATTCAATATGCCATCATAAGTCATTGCAGCTATTTTCGGGGTTGTTACTATTTGTTACAGAGATTGGTGCTATATTTAAAAATGTTTGAGCATTGAAAAAAATACCACATGAAGACATCAAGACCTTGAGAAACACAATAGGAACATCCATCATCTGGTATCAAAAACGTCTGATATTTTGGACATTTCTATAAGAATTTATTTTTGCTACTTGCTGAGCACTTCTCAGCTGCTGAGAAACACTCTATTTGTCAATATAATTAGGACAGCCATACATCCTCTGAATGCCCTCATTATCTAATTTGTGGTTCTAAAGTAAATCTTGAGGTCAAACGTCAAGGGACTCCTTTGAAAAGGACAATGTCAGTTTCTCCTTTGCTCATATTTAGCCTCACTTTAGTTTCCTTCTGGACAAGATATCACAAGGTTGGTACCAGTGGATTCCTTAAGTCGTCCATTTTCATAGGATATCAGTATCTTCACTGTAGTGTTAAAACTGAGCCCACCCCAGCCTCCAAAATACAAAAGTAATCCCACTGGAGAGACGTCCGAGCTCTAAAGGGTTAGGGCATATCCAGTTTTTCTTTTTCTGTGGGAAATAGAGCATCAGACTGATGTGTTTCCTGTCTAAACCGAATGATCAATATAAGAGTCTGATTAGAGCAATCCCTGCTTGTGTAGGTCCATTCATTCCATTATTCAAAGTCAGTCTGTCAATGAGACTGACGGACCTGCTAGACGGCAGGATCAATAATGGTTGTGAGTTTTCTACAACATGTAGCATGTGCTGTTACTAGAAACAGCACCTGAAATCAATAAAACGACATACATTTTCCCCCAGTCCAGATGGACTTAGATGAAGTCTTTGAATGGGGTTTCCTTTTTATAGAAGCCTGACTGACCTACCAGATTATGTGGCATAAAGTTACTGACAGAGTCCTGCATATATACTGCATTACTTATATGCACTATTTCATAAACTAATTCAACATGTGCTACCCAGTCTCACAAGCTGGGGAGAAATACGGTGCAGTACCTCTAGTTGCAAAAGAGATCAAAAAGTTGGGCAATTTTCAAAGCTTCATTCCAGGGCTCAGTTCTTAAAGGTTTTGCTGAGACAGCAATTTAGACAAAAATGTGATATTGATCAGGACAATTGTTCCAGTGAAGAAAAATAGCTTCAGCCGATAAGAGGGGGGGAATCCTGCAGTGAGACAAACAAACACTCGCACAGAAATCCATTAGTCGAGGCTGAGATGAATCAAACCGAGCAGGTTGTTAGAGCGTTTGCAGGGCAGCATCAGTGGACTCCATCACTGGCACAAAACAGGGCTGAGAGATCATTTAATTCATGGTCAATCGATAATGTTGAAAGGTCATCTTGGAACCCACATTTTGTGAGTAGTTTAGGACATTACTCACAAAATGTAGGTAGAGTGCAGGACTTTCTTCCTTTATTCATTTTCATCTCTTGTACACAAAAATCCTGATAAATCAAATATACTATCTTAATCTAATGAATCTGTATTTGGCATTTAGTTTAGTTTGCACTAAAGTTGTTATTTAAATGACAAAAAGTATTTATTGAATTCTCAGAAAACACATTACCTGTAATGTCATCATATTTTAATGATTTTTGCCATATCATCCAGCCCTAATAAAATAGTTTCCCAATAAATTGCCACCATATTTGATATATTTGAAGCATTGGCAATAAAAGTGTATAAGTCCCAATCAAATGATATGGTAAAACTGCTTCTGCTCCCAGACTTTTGATCAGATTCTGAGTATTCAGAGTGAGTCAGTGACTTATGGAAATACATTAGAAACCAAAAAGATTGGGAACAGATTACATTAAATTGAGACCAAACGACAATATTTTTGATAACGTCAGTGTGTGCAAAAAGCTTTTTCCTTCAAATATCTTGTGCTGAGAGAAGTACTCCCATTCCCAGAGTGATGAGGGAGATCAAATGTGTACGATCTGTATCTTCAAACATCTGTCGGGGTCCGATAGTGAACATTACGCGCTCTGGTTTCCCCCCAGCGGCTCCAATTCCACTGAACATCACCAGAAACAAATGGGCTGTTGTTATATTATTATATTTTTAATATTTAATAACTCTGGGATTAAGACGCGTCCCCTTGTAGCAATATATTAATTCACATTCACAAAAAGTTGTCCAAAGTGTGCTGTGGGATATTTGCAGGTCTGATTACGCATGAATGGAAAACGGCATTAATGATATCACAGGTTCAACTTACCCAGAGAGTTCCCAATGAGCGAGACGAAGAAGACGATAATGTAAGCCACAATGAGAACCCATTCATACTGCTTGGGGTGTAAGTACTCCCTCCAGATGTACCTCAGAAGTTCATCATCATCCTCCAAGGTGGCGCGCGGATGCGTCTCCGTGCTGTTGGCCACATGCGCCGAAGACAAACACTCATCGCAATCCGTATTCCCAGTGATCCCAGACATCCTGCCGGTGGTGTGTGTGTTGTATTCCTGCTGTGTGTGCCGTGGCCGCAGGTTGGAGAGCGCACTGACACTGTGGTGCGATAATGACGTGCTTCACAGAGCTCGTCAGTGTGACGCTGTCTTCTCCTCTGTCTCCATGCACAAGCACAGCAGCGGGGTCATACAATAATACACAGCTGGCTGGAGTGAGCGAGGAGAAATTTCAATGACACACCCCCTAACAAAAAGGGGATGGGAGAAGTCTTAGTGGAGCAGAGAGATTATACAGAGAGAGAGAAGTCAGTGTCCTGGTTTTGTGGGCTGATACTTTCTAATATGCATATGATTATTATTTGTTACCTTTTTAATGCTCAATTCATGGCACATTATCATCATTTCAGGCTTCCAAAAGTCCCCCCAGAGATGATTCATTACATTCAAGGTTAGCTTCTGTTAAGATTGATTCTTAATGCAACTGTAATTGTCCTTGTAGGACAAGGCAATATAAATAAATGGACTCAGGTTGACTGGATATTGAGATGCAGCAGCTTTCTCTATTTTGAATTCAGTGCAGAGCTTCATTAGCAGGAATACATGCTAGAAGGACAAAGTGAGAGATTGTCACACACCCTTATAATCCGCAGGGATGGCCAAGCAGGTATAGGTGCCTGTTATGAAAGCTAATGTTGGGGCTCCACCTCCAAAATACAATGATTTCATGTGTAGGGGATGCTTTTATTTCATTATTTATTATTTATGTTTAGACATTTTGTATGAATTGGTAAAAATCAAAGATTTGCGCTGTTTGATTTTCTCCAAAAGGTTAAAAAAGGAAGTCACGATATAAATTTCTGTTACCTTAAAGCATGACACAAAATGTGATCTTATTAAACAATTTAACGTCCAACTTATACTGCTTTAGCGGAATTGCTACCTTTTTAAAGTATTTCATGAAAAAAAAAACTTCTTCGTAACGCCATGACGATACACACATTGGTAGAGTAGCTGGTGGTAAATATATGCTTTTTTTCAGCTCAAGCTGAGGAATGATTTCACAGTGCAAGATAACAGGTATCCTGCATGTGCACACAGCTCCTCTGTATCCCAGGGTCGAGCTGTTTTGTTGCTGAAGTGTTCTGTCTGGGGCTTCGAGGTGGCAGTTTGGAGAAAATTGACAGTATGGTTTTGTTGAGAAAAGAGGCCTCAGATTATAGAAGTGGTGAAAACCTGCAGTGAGACAAACAAGATGAAACTGTTCAAATAGCTGCTGAGAGTCGAGGTCAAAATGTTCCAAATTAACACGGATGTGTTTTTTGTCAGACGTACCCCAACAACCAACCATTCAAGCTCACAATCACACCTACGAGCAATTTAGAGTAAAAAAATAATTGTTTGAATAGTGGTAGAAAATTACTATAACAGCAATTTCAAGGCACTTCTGACAAATAAATACTTGTGACATGACAAACTTTCAGAATAGTTTGTTGCTCTGTAGATTGAGCGTTTTGACACTTTTACAGTATTCATATAGAGCCCAGACATTCTCCATAATGAGAAAAAGACATGAATAATAATGTTTTATTACTTTATTCTGTGGGATGAACTTGGGAGACAAAAGTCTGTTCAACATGATTCATGTTTCTGTCCTTACAATCATTTGTTCATCCAGTAATTTCTTTCTTTTTCACATGTCAGAGGGTTTTTCTTTATTTCATGCAAGACAAAATGACTGGGAATCAAGTTTTAAAGACATTTTTGATTACTTTTATGTACAAGTTTCAAATTCTCTGCCCTCTCAATGACAATACATTGTGTTACAGAATGATTTGACATTAAGGGAGATACACTTATTCAGCTTTTTTTTTAAATTATATTTTAGTTGTTGTCGAGATAAACCAGAGCAGCAGGAATGAAACATGAATGTGCTTCTGCTGATTTTGAATTATTTCAACAAATTTATACTGATAGCAAAAAAAACAGGGATCATTAGGACACAATCCTCCAGCAAACACAATGCGGATAAACATCTTCACAAAGCTCTCAGCAGGACTGGAGACAAAATGATTGCTTTTTGTTCTGAAACTAAATACATGAAGACTTCCAATCATGATCCACACAGTAGTGAAATCAGGATTCTTATTAATAAATTAATAATATATTCCACTTTATTATTTCTGTGTCACAAAGAAAAGAAAATTAAAGTCTGCTCCCACAATGACAAGTTGATTTCAAGGCTCATGTATCTAATTTACAGTTCGTTGGTTACCATGACACCAGATTAGACATAATCATTAATTCCCACTTCCATTCTTCTTCTTGCTTTTTATTTTCATTTGAAAACCTGAAAGTTATTCTATTTCCTGCTGTGCTGTATGGGTGATGTATTCAAGGTTGTATACTTCAACAGCTTATTTAGAAAATATTGACCAAGTTTGATGATTTTACAGGACAAACTGTCCTTTACTGGCCAGATTTAAAAAATATATATATACATTTATACATACTATTCAACATTGTTATGAAACATATTCTTCATGCTTCATAATGACTGAACAAACTGTTTTATTTATAGTATTAGCGTTACACTGTATCACGCTCAAATTGTGCATTATGCTGTCAAAAGTGGCTCTGGTTGACTGCTGGTTCATTGTTGGCCTAAACTTGTGGCTGTTTGCAAATATTGAACTCCTCTCTGTGCAGTGTTTAATGTTGTTATGTCCTGTTTTTGGTTTCTCTGTACACTAAAGCGGTTTGGTTGTCTGAGACTCAGTAAGAAGGGACAGAATCATCAGGACTTTCCTGGTTTTTGCATTTCCTGGTTGTCCAGTCTCCTGTGATTTGTGAATGAACCTGTGCAGGTCTGCTTGTAGCATTGAGTTTATTTTCCTGGATTTGTTTTGAAGTTGTGCAGCATCATGAGTCACCTTTGATGCATGCATCATATTTTTTGATGTGGATGTAATCTGCATATGTGAACTGAATACTAAACTTTATACTTCTAATCAACGACATTTAGAGGCAAATATTGTACTTTCTACTTCACTACTACTAGTTACTTTGATATATTATATATAACATGATATATTTAAAGTGATTAGGTATATCTTTTTTTAAATTAAACACCATAACTGTTTATTAAGTAGTTAAAATGAGCCCTACCATTGAGAAAAATGAAAGCATTGCTTACATAAAGACATAACAATCAATAGACAATAACAATCCAATAATATATTTAAAATGTATATAACAATGTGTGTGGGACAATTCTGCATAACTAGTAGTTTTACATTGATACTTTAAATACTTTTGGACTTTTACTTAAGTAACAGATCAGAATACTTTGTAGCAGAGTCAATGTACCACAACTTAATATAGAATCATATGATAAATTATGAAAAAGAGAAGGATATGAGACTTAGTATATGGTGAAGTGCTGTAATATAGTATAGAATAACATATATTGTAATATATAATATAGCATAATATGTAATGGTCCAGTATAAGAATAGTGCAGCATATATAACACTAGATATACAGTATATTAAATATAGTGTACAACATAAAAACAAAATCCTCCATCTTTTTAACTATGCATCATTATTAGTTCATATCAAGCTGAGCAATTAATGCATGTTATCAGGACACAGCACACATTTTACAGGTTTGTCTGTATCACACAATGTGTTTAACCTTTCTGAAGGCCAGCTAACCCACACATTCAATTCAGTTCAATGAATTGCCTCATGCTGCTTTTGCATTAGATTCTGCTCACCTTTATAATACATATGTGGGATTGATATGAGACTTCTAACTCAAGGATTCACAATTTTCTGTGTGTTTGCTGTTGATGAAGTGTGAAAATTAAAGTATCACGAAAGTGGTGCTCTGCCTCTGAGGCTCTTCGCTGATCAGACGAAAGATAATCACAAATAAGCAGCAATTTCTTTTTATCTTCAGTTAGTATAATGTCTTCAGGCTCTTAATCCTGACATGAGGACATGAAACTTCATAAGATTCATTATCAACAATAAAGTAATCTACCAAAGCCTTTTATCTAATGGAAACTGAAGCATATGACCAGTGATTTTACACCATTTTGCTTCCTTTTGATTCCTGCTATTATTTCTTCATACTGGCATCTAAAGAGTCTAGAGTGAACAATATTGACATCAATTATCCAATCACAGCGATTGCCAGGACAACTTTCAGCATCTCTACACAATAATCAGTGTCTCAGCATTTGAGATGTCAAATAATCTGACAGGAAGGGCAGGACATTTCTTTGTGGAAAAGCTGTAACTAGAAAGTTGACGCTACAGCATTCTGCAGACATCATGCTGTGAAAATTGTAAAGTAACATCAGTGATTTTAATGTCTTTTTCATGAGCATGAAGCACTAGAATGGAGAGTTTCAAACAGAAGGTGAATGCGTATATATTTGAATAGGAATTTAAGAAAAATAAAGTTTTTTTAACACTAAAGCACGTAAATATGTGCTAGTGTAAACGCAAAGTAAAAGTTTGGACCTGAAAATTAGCATCATACAGGTTATATTCTACAGATTTAAGAAGAAAAAAGTTTGTTGTAGTTTGTCACAGACCCTCGCAAAAAAAATCAGATCATCATCATTCCAATAAAATGTAAATAAAAATTACAATAATGGTGCAAAATAGGTCATTGCTTACAATAGCATATTGTATGTGCAATATGACGCATCCTTCCTCTTTTTTCAAATCGTTCAGCCCCAATCTGAAGTACTCTGACTGCATGTTTCCTTATCAGTGATGTCTCCCACACAGAAACTTCTAGGGAACAGACGTACTGATTTGTCTGGGGGGATGAATTATTTTCAGTATGTGGCAGTTGTCTGGTCTAAGCTCTGATTAATTATTCCACATTGATTTCTCAGCATTATCTTCTCCATGGCTCAATGCAGTGAATTCTCAGACACTTTATCACACTGCAGGCTGTGACACAAAATTGTATGTATCTCACTGATCTTTGACTAAACTTAAACCGATGCCTGCAGGACTGTTTTGCATTACATTACCAGGTGCTCAGTGCAGTTTACATCAGTCAGCTTACCCGTATCAGTAAAAGCAGCTTGCAGAGCATGCATATATAAATGTCAGGCTCATGCATTAACCTATTGATTGATTTACTATCTTAAATATTATGTATTCAGTATTAGTAATAACAGAGTTGCAGCCAGCCATTAGTCATTGTCTGAATTTCACTATACAGCAAGCCTACAAATACAGCACAACCTATAACATACTGTGTGGCTACCACATGTGTATATGCACATTTGTCACTTAACTCCAATGTTTATACTCCTGTAACCAGGAGGTGGAGCTATAGAGCACAGCCCCATGTGGTCTGACACACTTTAACTTTAAATATGTCAGTTTGGCTGTTTAAAGAGAAATAAACAGTATGGGTATTTTATCAGCTTCTTTTGGTGTGCCACTGTGAAACTTTTTTTTATTACTTTTTATTTTTATCATTCTCCAGCAACTCTGTAGAGAGCTGAAATGTAAGATATGCAAAATTTCATAGAGACTGAATCAACTTGTGAATAAAACTGAAAACATCAGTGAGGAGCACACTAGAAACAGTGAGGAATATATTCATAGTGATGGGGGGGAATTTGGTTAAGAAACTTGTTTTGAGGATAGACTGTATTAATTAGTCAATTGGCATTAGTAACCCGCTATTATTATTTATTTTTAAATAATCTCAATGAATAGTAAAGTCAGTGTTTAGGATACTGTGGAAGTGGAGCTCTCTTCTTGTACATGGGGACGGCAGTGCGATCACATCTATTCACCCAATCTGCAGGAGGTGAGCTGCATCTCAATGAGGCTCCCCTGAATGCCAGCAGCATTGTCAGGCTCTGTATCAGGAGGTGGAGGATGTGCTTTAGGTGCATCCAAAAAGTTCAGTCTCATATTTTGTACTGAGCTCAACACTGGCATCAAAGCGAGAGCATCTGCAGCTGAATGGAGGTGGAGGAGGACATCTTGTTACCGCAGTGCATCACTTTGGTAAATGTTGGTGCTCTGAGAATGAGAGGAGAACAAATGCCTCCTAAAGATTCGTCTTATCATTCTGATATAGTGGAACAGTGATGCAGTGTCAGCCAGCTGCCATCGGGAGTGAAGTAGTTATGCCGGACGACTGAAAGTGACATTTACTTTAAAAAGAAATCATGCATTTGGAGAGACCATATTTGGACAGGGAGGCACGTGGATGAGTGTATCTAAAAAAAATACACTTTAATGCTAAAACAAAATGTACATTACTTACCGTAAAAACCGAGTGTCTTTTAGTAAAACCGAACGCTGAACAAGACATTTCTAAATGACCAAAACGTTCAAATAATCTTTCATGAACTGAAAACTCACTGTTAAAGGTCAAAGTTCTCAGACGAAAACACAGACAACAACAAACCGGTTCAGGGCTATTTTAAAGTGCACAGTGCTGTGGATTTGCATTGTTTCGCTTTGCTTCTATCCTGATGATCCACTTGTGTTATCCACTGGTCAATCAAAGGTAGCCATGCCCTAATTAATACGTTTCTTTATCATCTATTTTCATCCAAATGGACCATTATTTACTCAGTTCATATCATATTGTATTGGAGAAGACTGAAACTAGACGAGATAGGGATAGGATAATGTTGTCACTATAATTTATTTTCTGAGGTAATAAATCAAGTGAGAAGTAGTTTCATTTTGTATTGAGATAGACGGGACCAGAGTTCTTTTGCAACCGCCGTTGGCGACCCCTGTTGGGTTTTTGAAAGAATGCATAAAACACACAAAATGTGAGGCATGGACATTCTGTGATGTTTAAATCTCATTGTTTACTCTCATTTTGACATGGCAGATGCACCCTGTTCTCCTGGGTTAAAGTCCGGTGTCTGTTTGACACATCTACCTTCCCTCCCACCCACAAACCTGTCTCGTCATGGTGCTAATTTTGGAAATACTCCCATGGGAGCTAATTGAGGATAAGGAGCACAAGACATGTGGTCACATGGTGTGGAGGACTGGTTGGAAAATTCAGCAGCACAGAATCCCCTGTGTTTAATATGGCCTTATGTGTCACAATTTGCACTTCTACTTAATTGCCCCTTGTGAGAGTGAGTCACACAGTAGCAAGTCTTAAGTTACTGTGGGAAGAATCCAGTGTATCATGTCCCTGCTTTGCTTTGCCAAGGCATCGGAAAGTTGAACGATAGCCCCCAGTTTTCATGTCCAAACCAATTTAGGCAAATTTATATTCAACATTAACAGAAAGTGTTGGGCCTTTCAAATCTGGATACTGAACCCTGATGTATTTTAGACCTATAAGAGCCATAGCAGATTAATATAATATGTTAAAAAAATATAACCAGCATCATAGTGTGTTACTGAATTTTATATATTGTATATATATTTTTTTTATATATATTATTCTATTGGTGGCATGGAGCTTATCTTTGTAGGTTGTGGTCAGCCTTCCCATGCTGCAGATTAGTGCTGAAACTGGGTTCAGGTGAATTTAAGGGGGGAAATGGATAGATGGGGAAGAGAGCTCAGGAAGCTGAACTACTGTTACCAACAGCATAGTTATTATGTCTATCTAAAAATAAATTCAGATACTTATCTGTACTTTTTTGCAAGGAAGTCAGTTTGCAAGGAGGGAGGAGATTATTGTGTCCACCAATAAGTAATACATACTGTAGTTACACACATCAGATTACGTCTGGGTGAAGAAGACACAAGCTGTGTACTGCATTAAAATGTGGACAGGGGCTGGAGATGGTTCAGATATGGTGGATTGCAGGTGATGTCCAGCTGGGTGTGGATTATGAGGCTGTGTCTCTGGACAGAGAAGTAAAGGCCCCACCACAGCAGGACACACAGGCTTTATACTTTAGTGTGTTTCTATCGTCATTTTGCATTCTGCTGTAGAAGTTATGCATCTCTTTGTGTGTTTTTTTGTCTCTCTGCAGTCATTTTGTGTCTTTCATTGGTTGTTTTGTGTCTTTTTATACTTTTTATTTTGTGCTTCTTTGAAGTCATTTTATGTCTTAATCTGTCTATTCACTGCTGAGTGTGGGAGTACAGAAGAACCAAATAGACCCTCAAAATACATCAGGATAAATGCCTGTGTTTGACTTTTGTTCATGAACTAGAAATAAAAATGGTCCTTTTTTTTGCTAATGTAATGAATCAAAGGCACAAGACTTTATCGTGACAAATAAGAGTCTGGAAAAGCAATAGTCTGTGTAATACATGTGTGCTGAGTGTGTCGTCCAATAAAAAGAGACAGTCAGATTGGAGAGGTAGCAGGATATTGATTTCAGTGTCAGCTGGGCCATGAGGGTGCTGCATGCTGTACACACTGTAAAGCCCATGAGGCAGATGTGTGATATTCCTCTAAATGAAGTTGACAGGATTTGACTTAACATGGCAGACAAGAATAAACAAATTAATCACCACCATGATATCATTTTCATCACCATTTTATCAACATGTCTGAGCAAGTATACTTAAAGAGGATCTTCTGTGTAAAATATCCACTACAGTCCCATGAATATCACTAAAACACAAGCCCTTTTCATGCTGCATTTCCGCAAAAGTGCCATAACAAGCTCTGCCGTCTTTTCTCCCTTGGGACGTTCAGGTAAGCTAAGATAAGGTAGAACTCTAATGTCCCTGAGGTACCATTTGGTTGACAGACAGTAGTAGAATAGAAACATACACTCAAGTGCAATAGTGAACACAAGTTACCGAATATTGCTCAGTGTTAAATATAATAGAATTATGAGCATAATTCAAACTGATTTCACAACAGGGAACAAAGTGGGAGGAGACGGTAGTGGCGTGTAACAGTAGTATGAGTTCAATAATAGACTGTAGCATCGAAAACAATGATGGTGGAAGAAGTGCACGTAGTGCAGTTTCTCTCTCAAGGAAAGTTATTCTGCATTTCACTTCAGACGATTCGATTACTGTCAAGTGAGAGGCATGTTTCTGATCATTTGGTTCCTTTCTTGTTGGTTGCACAGATATCCTATTTTCTGTCTAGCCGGCTCTGTCCGTTTACACTGATCCTGATTTCATTTAACGCCTCTGAAGGCGGTACAGAGCCGAGATCACTTGGTCCCATTACGCATCTGGGACGTTCAGACTGAAGGCGAAATGTCACAGAGGCGTAAATATCGTGGCTTGAGCTGCAGTCTGAAAGGGGCAACAGATAACAAATTTGGTTCTGGCTGCCAAGCAACATTACACTTGTCTTACAGACATTAACTTGTGTTTTTTTCTATTTTCTTTTCTTTTTGCAGTAGCTTGCTGTTAGTTCAAGTACATTCATTTCTCTATTGTGATTGAAATGACTGTTTGCCAGCTTCTTGTTGAGAGAAGTTGTTGCATGCTGTTGTAGCAGGAGTGTGTGTATGACTGATGGACATGCTGACATCTCTTGCACTTTCCCATGGATAGTTGGTGTTTTGTTTTGTTTTTTTGGTTTGTGTGTAATGTTGGCATCTTTTCCACTTTTATGCCACATTGCTTGTTATAATCACATTTACGTTTTTGTTCTTAATAAAGTAAAGCTTTAGTTACCAAACAACCTCAGGTAGCTCTGCTGCAGTCCAACTTCTTTCACTGTGAAGTAAATTATCACTTGCAGAGTTTTGCTTTTAAAATAGTTTTGTCAACCCTGGTGTTAATACTAAGAAATGAAAAGAATGACTTGAATCAAAGACAATACAGTGCCCTTGTTGCTTTGTGCAAATCCATAACCTTGAGTAAAGAATAAAAGATGAAATACTTAATAAACCCAGAGTGGCCCCTGAGTATGCTCTTATTGTACAGATTGTACATTGACATAATTTGCAAAGCCTTCACATAACCTCTGTATATGTAACAACAACACTCAGGTATGTGCCCACACCCACAGATGCAGCAATTCATTCTCTCTGTCTGACATTTTGACACAACTAGTACTTAATGCAAAATGTGTTTTTGGAATGTATTGCTTCACGCTGACACCAGTAAAGGACACAACACAGAACAGCTTTTTAAGATTTTGTTGCAAAGCAGTCTGTATTCATAGAAAACTCCTTTCAAAGCTACCCATTAAAGCATCTGTACACAGTAACACAAGCAGAGGTCAAAATGTAAACAGTGTTTCCTAAAAACTATATCCACAAAAACAGAAATAAACACAAACTATAAGAATATAAACATGAGTCAAGTGTGCATTTCGTGTGACCTGTGTAGACTTACTACTTGTTCTTGTGAAACACTCTGTGAAAGAACTTCTCCAGCTTATTTTCGTGGTGGTTTCGTGCAGCCCGGGTGAGGTTGTATTCGATAGCTCCCTCACCTTTAGGAAGGACTTTGTTTTTTTCCTGAGTGATTGCATGTCCAAAGCTGTGTGCAGGATGCATCAAGTGTTTATTTTCATATGAGCGGACAGGCTCAAATCTGCTGTAAAGGTTAGCCTCTGAGCCTCTATCTTTGCTCCAGCTTGCTGAGTCCAGGCCTATCCTCCTGGGGTTCTCCTGCATGGGCGGTTTAGAGAGGGAGACTTGTGGCCGATAGTGTGGTGGATGTTGGTGCTCCTCAGTTGTGAATCGAGGTTTTGAGGATTTTAGATGGTTGTCTTCTATCTGCCTCCTCTGTTGCTCCGAGGAGTACCTGCTGGAGTTGGTTGTCCGTTGGGGAAGTTTTCCTCCTCCGTACGGTCCCCTCTCCTCCTCCTCAGCTGTTAGGGTGTTTGTGCTGCCGCCTGACGTCAGACTCAGTGTCTCTATGGTTCCTATTGAATCCTCTTTCTTCTCTGGTATGTTCAGTAAGGATTTTATTTTCTTGGTACTCTTCTTTAGCTGGGAGCCTATGCTGTTGTGTTTAGCTGTTGGATCCTTGCTATTCACATCCAGGGCTGCAGCGGACACAGTCCTGCATGGCGGCTCCTGCCACATGGGGGTACCAGGGCTCTTTGTGCCTGTGATACTCTTGACGTCGTAATGAGAAGCAGATCTCTGATCTTCGTTCAGATTTGACATGTATCCTCCATTCTGTGCATTAATCCCCGCTGTGCTTCTGTTCACTTGCATCCTTGCCATAGCTCCGTACATGTGACCAGAGGGCTCATGCGTGTAGTCACTGTTTGATCTGGGATCTGCCACGCTGTGCCTTTTCTGCCAACTGTCTGTCATGATGTCTGGGTTTGTGATCATGTGTCCACCTTTAGGTCTGCCTAAGCTAGCATATACGGACTGGTAGGCATTTCTACCTGTACCGTAGCTCGTGTTAGAACGATTGTCATCCAAAATCTGCAAACTTTTCCTTTTAAGCATGAACTCTTCATTAGTTATTCTATTGTCACCTGGAGGTGTTGGGTTCCACTGCATTGATGAGTAGTGCGAAGGTGTGTTTGGTGCTGCTGAGTTAACACCAGTTGAGGAGTTGTTCATGTGTCTGTTTGGCTCCATTTGCTCCGGTATGGTGGACCTGAAAACGAGGGAAGACCTTATCCTTCCCTGCATGAAGGTGTTGGCTTTGTCCTGTGGTTCAAACTGGTCTAAGTAGTCACAAGAGTCCCCGATTGGGACGTCAGGGCGTTTGAGGTAAGATTCAATCCTCAGTGTGCGCATGAACGACTTGGATGTCTTCTCTAGTGTTGTCATGTCCTGCTGAATGGACAGAATCTGTTTATCGACGCCATTGTAAGACTGACGCCTGTGTTCACCTCTGTAAATCTGCGGCTCTGGTAAATAATTGTGGTAGTGGTTTGTTTCATTTCCAGTTTCTCGAGAGATGTTCCAGTTGCTCCCTCTGGGCCTGCTGTCCTGCGACACATCTTCTCTCTCCCCAGCATAGCTGTGCCTTTTTAGGAACTTCATTGTCTCTGAAGAGGGAAATTGGGGCATTGGCTTCTGAACGCCGATCCCATTCTCATACGAGGGCCGAACATTGTCAGGTTCCTCTTCCATCAGCCTCTCTTCTCTCGTGCCAAGTCTTCTCTCACAGGTCTTCCGATAGACAGTGTCCAGCGTGTGCCTCAGCTGGTCCCTCCGCTCAATATTATGAGAATGAGATTTTGGCAAAATCTGTCGTCCATGTGGTCCGTTGCGTTGAAACAAACCCTCTGGGGGGCAAAACTCAGCTGGCACAGTTGACCGGGCGTAGAGTGTTCGAAACTCCTCATCGTAGGACTTCACCAGGTGGCCAGTGATGACCTGCACCATGCTCAGATTAATCTTCTCAAATGACCATGCAAAGCTGCAAACAAACACACAAACATAATTATTAATTTCATGTAGAGAAAACAGACTGATGAGTATTATGGGACTCTTAAAAGATGGACTTTTGAAAAAAGCTACAGACCCAAAATAAAAACATTTAAAAAGGGGTTCATGCTCAAAAAGATTCTCTGTAAAGAGCTGCTTTATGTTGTCACATTTTATCATTCATGTCATTATCAGTCAACCTTTCCAAAGACATATACAAGAAATGATGACAGCAATTTTGTAGAGTGTCAGTAAATACAATGCTTTGCTTCAGGAGTGCGTCTCATTCATGCTTCAGCAGTCTGCAGTTTTATTTACCTGTATGAGCCATAAATCGCTGTGTAGCAGTCGACTAAAAGAAACTTCTGCTCCATTGCCCCATGAAATTTGGCTCCTGATCGACAGAGATAATCCTGACCTTTCACAGTACGCACCCTCATGTTCTGTGGTCAGAGCAGTAAATGGAAAATGTCAAAATAGACAAAAAAGATCACTGTTTAGTCTTACAGCAGAAGGTAATGTGGATGTCAGACATCTACATTTATCTGAGAAAAACAGGTTCAGCTGCAGATAAATCATTTGTTGAGTTGTTGTTGTTGTTGCTGGTATGTGAAATACACTTAGTTAGAACTCAAAAGGTGTGTTTGAATCTTTAGCATCTCTTGCCCAGGGAAATAATTATGACTCCACCCAAATGAAACTGGAGAAACCAGGTTTGAAATAAAACTTTGGAACAGTGAACCTGACAGGTTATAAAAGACAAGTGACAGTCAAATTTTTTATTTAAGTACGCAGGTCATGAGGTTCATAAAGCAAATATACAAATCTAAAAAAGAATGGCAGTTCACATCCAATCAAAAGCGCCCTCTCTCGTTAAAGAAAAAGTTTGTCATCAAATATGAAGCTAAATCTGGTTTGCTTAGCTTAGCATAAAAACTTGGTCACAGGGAAACAGCAAGCATGGCTTCTTCCAAAAATAAAAAAACATAAATAACCTCTAAAGCTCAACACGTTATTTCTTATCTGTTTACACACAAACACTTTTTTAGAATAACAAGTTGTGTTTGTTAGTATTGGAGCTGTTGACTGTTTTGCACCCTTGGACAGAGGATTGTTAACTGTTTCCTCCTTATTTTCAGCCCAGAGTTGCCAACTTTTCCAATAAATGTAGCTTGCACTAGCTAGCTACTGTAACTGGCTTGTGAGTTGCTAATTGTGAATAAAGTTGCTCAGAAGGTCTGAAAAATTCCAAGTGAGAAAGTTGCCAAGTTGGCAACACTTTCCATCCAGTCGTTAAGCTGGCAGCTTCCTGGCAGAAGCCTTATATTTAGTGTACAAAGAGTGCTGTCTCTCTTCACATCTAACTCTTAATGACAAAGTAAAAAAGCATATTTTCTTGAAGTCAAACTACTTTATTGTGTGTGTTATTTCAGATTGTAATCCTCAAAATACAAGAATAATAATGTTAGTATCTTCTGATGGCAGGTGCTTCATTGACAAGCATTAACAACCACAGAAGTGAAAACATTTTATTACATTTCAAAATGTTTTATACAATAAATAAAACTGGTAAACACACAGAAAATCCAATGGATGTTTAAAGCAGATACTCACTCTGAGTTGTGGAATTTTGACATCTTGATTTTCAGCCATCGTGAGGAAACTTTTCAAATGGAAACCATCCAGGAGCACGTAGACCGGCACTCCTCGTAAAGACGCATCAACAACTTCTTTGAATATATCTATATCGGTGAACATGTCCATCACAATGGCAACAACCTGCAAGGACAAAGTCAATATATCAGGATCAGATAAAGTCCATTTAACCAGTTTAAACTTGTGAAAGCTGTCAGTGACCCTATTAGAGAACACCTTCACCGTCTCCATTTATGAGCATGAATAATAAATGTCTATCTGACAGCCAGAAATGGATAAAAACATCAAAGTGATGCCAATAAATAACTTTATCAGACTGAATATTTGCAGAGAAAGTAAGCAACATCATTTTCTGGGATCGATACAGAGAAGTGAAGGAGAAATAAACATTTTTGTATCTATAATTGATACATTTTTCTCTCTTATTTCACTTTGAATTAACTGCGATGAGAGTTGATAATGTTTAGTTTGAAAATATTAAACATTGCGGAGCAGTAGCGTTATACTATGTTCCACTTCAGCAGCATGTAATGAGCTTTTTAATGAAGTACATGTCCAGCTATTGTAGGCTGTTGGGATTCATCGCTTTCTCTGGTTTAATTTCCTGTGTAGGAGGTTTCTGTCTCTTGGATGAACCATGTGAAGTCTTAGTCATAATTAATCATGCATGCAACATTCAAAAAATGCGTACATTTAAATAAATATTATTTAACCTCTGAAGAGAGAGACGGCCCAGCTGTTGTTTCCCATGATTTCTGTATTTCCATTTAATCTGGATTACTTTATACGGCACTGGTTGTAATTATGGAGGGAAGAGAAAAAGGATTTCATTAGCTCTTTGTGAGCAGACATCGTGTTCTCTCCACACCTTCTGTCAGTGTTTTGCTGTTCAAGTTGCTTTCATTAAGACTCAGAAGCAGCAGAATACTAATTGTCTGCTCGCCACAATTTTGAGCTACAAAACTAGTTTGTGATTCATCATGACACATTTTGAGAACAAACTGATGCGTTAACTGGGTAATGGATATGACTTCATAATGTAGTGCTAGTACTGTATGTGGTTCCCACACTTTCTTTTCATGATGGTAGGTTGCGAAACCAGATTTGACCTCAACAGCACCAGCAGACACTCCTTACAACTGGAAACTGAGAGCAACAAAGGTCAGACGTGCCTTGAGGAGGTGAGGTGCTTGCATAACACTTTTCCAAGAGCACAGATGTCCCAGTAGTCAGAATGAGTGATGACACTAAATTAATGCAAACCACATATATGCTGAATCTCAACATTAATGAACCGCTCCCACCGCACCTGTTTTCATTCCCTCCCTTGATCTTAAAAGCGCTTCTCAAAAACAAACAAACATGCAGATGCAGCGGGTATTAGATGTGATTAATGTTGTACATTCAAATAACTAATTGGTTACATCAAGGTACGGATTGATAGAACTACTTTAATGTGCAATTGAAGATTTTTATATAAAATGTGATTACGTAGGAAGTGACTCATTTATGTGCAGGAGTTTATGTCAGTGGTGGAAAAAGTATTCAGATCCCTTACTCAAGTAAAAGTACTAATACCACACAGCAAAATAACTCCACTACAAGTAAAAGTCCTTCATTAAAAACTTACTTAATTAAAGTACAAAAGGATCAGTATCAAAAGTACTCATTTTGCAGAATGGACCCACTCAGACTGTTATATACTTTATAAATATATTATTGTGTTTTTGATGCATTTATGTAAGCAGCATTTTACTGTTGTCCAGGTAGGGCTCATTGTAACTACTCAGTATAATGTTAAGTGGTTTAATTTATAAACATGAGTAATTAATCAAATGTGATCAAATTTTTTATGTTAAATCTTGACCTGAAAGGTAACTAAAGCCGTCAGCTAAGTATCATGGAGTCAAAAGTACAAAATGTACTTAAGGAAAGTGCAGGTACCTCAAAGTTGCACTTAATAGATCTTTAGTTAAAGTACTTCAGAACTCTGAGGCTACCACTGAGTCCTTGTTGCAGCAGGTCTGGGTCCAAGGTCCCTGTGCTGCATGTCTTCCTCTCTGTGCCCCCTTTCACTCTTTCTTTCAATATTTAATAAAGCACAGAAATGCCAAAGTATATATAGAAATGTATATGCTCCACAGAGGAGTGTGGGTAAGACTCACCAGAAACGCTGGCTTGTATACTGCAAAATGACCAGATGCCGTAGGGCATCCTAGTATTTTACACAATATCTTGGGGTATAGAAAATCTTTTGATAAGTGAGTATTGGAACACACAGTTGAGAAAAGTTACATTAAGCTTGACTGCCTCCACAGAGACTGTGAAGCTTATTGTGTCACCTGGTCGGTGCTAAAGCTGTTGGATGCTGAAAATGTTTCATGTCGGTTTGCAGAAAAATACAAAGCACACATTTGTTTTGAGGCGACTTGGCTGTTCGAATTCAATTTGCAGCTGTGAGACAAAGCTCTATCAGTCAGAACAGCAGTCATCACAGCTTTTGTTGTGCTCTGTCTCTGCACATTGTCTCAGGAGGTTTTGATTACCTGTCTTGCATCCTGAATATGCTTCCGGATCACCTCTTTGATTGTGGGGTTGTTCTGTCTTGGTGGATGAAAGAGCAGATCTATATTTGTCTGCAGTGTTTCGTGCATGACCTCCGGCCACCCCAACTCCAAGTCCGGCGCGTCCACATCCGAGTGGAGAGGCCAGTATGTTCCTGAGGATGATTGGTTGTCAAGTGGACCATTGATTTCCCCCTCCTGGTTTTCAGGTTGGAGTTTTTCTGCATTTTCAGTGATGAAAAGAAGCTCGTCCTCCGAGAGGAAGCTCCCGATACGTTCTCCCTTGAGGAACTCTTTGTAACTGTCTCTGCCGCTGCTGACCAGGCGATCAATTGCCAGGCGATACGACTCCTTATAATGAGGTTGGATGTAATCCTCGGATTTCGTCTCTCCCCTCAAGGAAGACAGCCGGGAGAGCTCTGGAGACTCCATCTCTCCACACGGTTTCAGCTGGACCTGCCACACATAATGAAAATCAATTAGTTGATGTTAGAAATCACAGAACAAACAAATCAGAGCGTATCTATGCAGATCGACTAGTATAGTGTGATGTAGAACATGTAAGGTTATATTATTTACCACAGAATAAATGCCAAGAAGCTTTAAACACATAAGCTGCAATAAATATGATTAATCCTTTAATTAATGAACCTTCATCTTACCTGTCATTCTAATTATCCATCAAGATTGTTTTGGTATGAATTGTCAATCTGTCTCAGATGAAGGTGGAACCTGGCAATGTGCCAAAACATATTTTTTTAAAAACTCAACAGCAATGTCTCTTTCCATAAGTCATGACGGCACAAGATGTAAACCTTATAGCTCAGCAGTGCGAGGTGAGCTGGAAGAATTAGTCGACCATAGTCCAATCTCGGAAACCAGCCACCATCTGCCTGAAAAACATTTAGTCTCGGGGGTCAACTGCCAATAATCCTGAGGTCGCCAGCCAAAATAATAAATATCCTGGCCAGGGCTTCCTCGCCTGTGCACCAGTCAGGCCAGTGATTTGAGATGCAAGAATTGAGATCTGTGATTTATTCTTAAAAGAGCTCATAAAAAGCTGAAATTGTCGTCAGAAGAATTTTGGTCAAGTAGTTCTCCCTGCCTCTCTCTGGCTCTCCACACAAACAGTGCAACTAAAGTCAGATTAAACAACTTTGATCAGGAATCAGAGAGTTTATAGTTTTAGAGTTTATTAGCTATTAACTAATCTCCACAAGCTTGTCATTAATGTTTACATCTCACTGTGTCACATGTGATACAGTTAGCAGGTCGACTTTGGTTTAAAGAAAATAGTTGCTAACTGTTCACTACACGGTCTGTGGATTTTCTTGAGACATTACTGTTGAGTTTTTCAAACGCTTTGAGTGCCACAAGCAAAATGCCATCTAGTCCGATTATAACTAAGTGAAGCCAGACATCTATACTGCCAATATGAATATTTTTTGATTTTGGGGTGAACTGTCCCTATAAAATACATCCTTGCTTCTTTTTTTTTATGTAACACATAAAATATGATTGTGATAGAGTTTGTAACAACTTCCAATTAAGTGAGCACACTTAACAAAACAGGAACTACGCTCTGAGTAACGAACAGCTCAGCTGCAGTTCCCACTGAATCACAGACTGTAAAATAGATTTATAGAGGAGAAGGGGTCAATATTCTGCGAATGATCCACTGTCTGAACCATGTTTAGATAACTGCACAGAATCTAAATAATCAGGAAGTACGTGTTAATTAGCAGGTACTTGGTGAGCTTCTTGTTCCTAACGAGTTATCAGAAGCTTGTGTACAGTTTTGTACTGGATCCAGCGTTTGTTTACATTTGTATTGTCTGCACCACTGCTGAGTTGAGGCCTATATTTTCCATGATGTTAAGTTCATAACCACAGCAATGCATCATTATTCTTTAGCAGCATTATACAGCTCATTGCATGTCTGTTATTTCTATGATTTCATTTTTAAAAAGAGACATTCGCTTCAAACAAGCCACATCATGAAAAGTGACTCATCATAATCACACGCTGAACCTGTTCACAGTCTGGATTTAAAGGATGACACCAGTTAATGCCCAAAGGGGAGAATGTGTTATTCCTGCACCTGTAGTGCGCCGCAAAGTTAAGGTGCGGTGTAATACAAATTATAAGATAAATGTGTCATGTTTGTGGCGTAAACAACTTGTTTCAGCTCAGTATTTTTAAAATTTTAGATTTTTGTGAAGCTTTTTTAAAATTTTATTCAAGTTATCTTTCACATTGTGCAAGAAGTTGTTTTTCAATTTTTTGTGATACATAAACTGGACTTTAAGGTTGCTGGTGGACTCTTTGCGATTCAGCGGTGAAGTTGCAACATTGTTGCATTTTTCATTTGGTTTGGTTTGCTTTCAAACTCTTTTATCAAGCACATCAAATATTCTTTCCTTTGCATATTAGACAGAATATGTGAGGGAAAGAGTCATATTTTTCAAAGAAGGTTGCAGACTTGATTGTTATTTTAGCAGAGTGTCGTCACTTTTATCCAGCATTGATCCGCTGTGCGATTGAATGCATTAGCCCCCATTTTGTCGCTAAATCATTTAAACTTTGATGTTTTTGTGTGTAGCCACCAACAACTGTTATGTGATCGTCTGACCGTGTTTCATCATTACACCACGTCTGTCCATGAGACATTTTCTAGCCTGCTACTACTGTACATGATGTTGATTCTTAAAATTCAGCCCAAAATGTGCTGTGCTTTGGTTCGGACTGCGCTCTCATCAGCAGCAAACTGAACTCTGGAGCACTAGGAAGCGACCCTTGACCCCTGTAGTTCACCGGACCAGAGTTTGGTTCTTTGATCCAAACCAGAGTTAGTTTGACAGTCACACCAGCAAAATAGCTCAGATGTGAATGCCCACAAAACTATAATTCATTGACCAAAGAAAACCTTTACCATTTCTAAATCACTTCTTTACAAAAAGAGACATTCAATACCACATGTATGCATTTCAATGAATCTCTCAAAGCACATTTATAAAGTCAGGTGGGAAAAGTTTTACACATCCTGGAAGAATATGTATTATTTTCATTAAAAACACCATGAAACAGTTTTTGAGGTATGATCAATCAAACCTCACATGGTGAAATAACAAACAAGTGACATTTTAAGATTCAAGCTGTTCACTTTAGCAATAATGATATGTTTGAAGTGTCTTATACATGCTGATGCCAAAAAAGAGACGCACGTTTCACATGGTTTTATAGCCGCTATATGACACCGGCAGTTTAACTTTTACTTTCAGAGCGAGTTTCTCTGCTGGTGTTGTGAGAACACTCAGCCTCTCCTCTTGTTCTCTCATGTATAGTTTCTTTAACACACCCTGCTGCTTTGCTTATACAGCCTCATGTTTACATTCACGTTTTGAATGTTGAAGTTTCTTTGAGGTCTGCAACTCCTTATTTAAATACATAGACAAACTAACAGAATCATTAAGCTGTTTATGCAGCACATATAACTACACTTCACCATCTTTTACAAACAGCATATTTTCTATTTACCTCCCACTGTTCAGAGAATTATTCAAAAACTGAGGCGTTTTGGTATTCACACAGAGTTGATTTTTCTTGCTAACTGCTACTCACAATTAAATTATCTTAAGCTCAACAGCATGAACTTACATTTGGATTGTGAACTTTGTGAAAATCCTCTTGACTGCTCCCAGAATATCCTCTCCTAGATGTGTGTACAGTGTGTTCGGCTTATGGTCGATATTTGTAGAAACTGCCAGCTGGAAGTAACAAAGACAAGGAGGTGTCTCAACATGACAAGTTGTCTGCAGGTAGAGGGTGTGGATTCCAGTTTAAACATGCAAATGGACTGCCTCGAAACTCGCTCACAGGCAGCCATAAACCTGTTTGAGACTTTTAGCCACGCCCCTCCTCCTCCGTGCAGGAACAAAGTTCACACTGACGAAAATCCAGATAATGACAGACATAAAGAGGCTTTGATGAATACCTCAGGGTCACTGGACCTCATCAAAGTGCATTGTCTAGTGCTGTGAAATGTACGCATGTGAGATAACGGCACATTATTCTACACCCGGGGTTGCATGCTTTGAATTTTCTTGAGACAGTTTCAAATGACACACTTGTGTTTGATGCAGACGCGTCTAATAGACAGAATCCAAACAAACTTAAATAAGACAGGAATCATTAGTCATTTTCATCTCACGTCAGGCATGGCTGGCTGAGATATGCAGGTTGGATCTATTCAAATGATTGTGGGGACACATCTGTTCGTGCATCTGAGCCAACTTCTGTTTATCTTGTAAGTGCATGAAGGACTCAGAAATTTAGTAGAAAGCAGCGCTGGAGATTGCGAGTTATCTTCCATTTCCTTAATTTATAAAAGATTGTTTACGGCAGGACTGAAAGAAAACACGTACATTCATGAATTTATATTTGAGATATCTAGCATTGTTCGTCCTGCCTGCTGGTCAGTTTTCACTAAGTCCCTTGAGGGACTGAGGCTGTGTCACAGCTGCAGTCATGCAGGGAAAAGCTGCAGTCACCAGGGCCATTTAACAAGAACCAACAACATCAAGTATTCCATCAAATGCTGAAGGAACAAAGAGAGTGAAGAGGAATGTCTTTTAGTGGAATGTTTTTATTGTACAAAAATGCAGTGAGTGGCTTTTCAGGGAAGCAGAAATGACTAATTTTGCAGAATGCAGGAGAAATGTAAGCGTCTCTCACTATATGTCACATTGAGTGTCACACTCCACGTTTTTTTATGTTGTAGACGGACTGAATTTTTAGTTTTCAAATGATTTAACTGTCATTGTCCTTAGTGCAACTAGAACTTTCAATTTGTGTTGATTTTGGCGCCCCATGTCGACAAACATAGTAGTGTTTCCATGACCACCACCACTTTGTGTCATAAATATCTCAACCTGGTTAGTGTGTAAATCTGTTTTGTGGTTCTGTAAAACCAATAGCTGTATTATGACAAGGGAGGAAGAAATTAAACTTAGTTTGAGCTGATGAATTCATATTTTGATATAAAACCACATCCCGCAATGCATTTCATAAATAGGAAAAAGACCAATTTAGGATCAGGTTTGAATTTCTATTTTTGTATTTGCTTTTGTTCTCCATACCCACAAAATATAACTTGGAAGCATGATTTTGCAGGGGAATCATATTTGTTACAGTCATTAGGAATAATGTGAATAACACAGAACTGGTTTGCTTATGTAGGTCAAACAGGGTCATGAGTGTTACACTGACGCTGCTTCATAACTAGTTACACACTCCTTGTAGCTGCTGTTACTGCTTTCAGAAGCGCATATATTTAGGGTAAATATTTGCACTCCTGAGGCTGCACACATTAATAACATGCTGTGCAAGCAAGTTGTTATTTTTAAGATTCACATATTTTAGGAAAGGATTCTACAAAAGCACATTGCTATTAGAAAAAAAAATCTAAAATGAGAACAGCACATAAATTATTCAAGTGATTATCAACGGGGTTGTAATTTCAATTAGTTGTGGGTTTTTTTATGGTTCCTGTGTGTGAAAGTTTTTCAATTTGCCTCTCAAAATCAAATATAACTGCTTCAGAAGTGTTAATCAGACACCAGCACTTACCGAAAGGCTCCGGTGTGACACAAAGAATGTTTTAAATTTCCAGTGGTGGAGAAACTTTAGTGTTTGGATGCCATCCAGCACCGATTATCTCCACTATCAGCCCCACAGCATTTCTCAGGTCAGCCCGGGTTTGTATGTAACCTACCCTGAGGCTTGAAATAACATTAAGATAAATGACACACAGAAACACACTGACCTCATCATGTGCATAGGCATGCAAATGCTCACTGCACAGGTCGCACAAAGACACTTTCTCAGTCTGCAGCTCCGGGAGTTTTTTTTAATGGGGCATGAAGTAGGCGCATACAGGCGCACACACACACACACACGATTGCAATTTGTTTACCATTTCTTTCATCACCACTCATCTATTTTAATTACCGACATTACAGTTCCTTACATTGCTGTGGTTCTTTCTGAATCGACCAATCACAACCCAGCCGTGCCACAGTACAAAATGTATTTTGACGCTCCCATACTTTGTACTTTAGTTCCTTAATTACAAAGTTAAAGAAAAAAAAATCCTGTCTGACCAGGCGGAGAGCCAAACATAGTGAAATATAATGGGGTGACACCTGGACTGGCCAATCAGATTTCAGGGTTGTCCACTCCCTGGACACGCCCCTGAGATAAAACATTAAGTTTCATCATTAACAAAGCTCAAAGAAATAGTTTGGGGAAATACATCTATGTGCTTTGTTGCTAAACTAGCAAAGAGAGGATCAAAAAAAGCGAAGTTCTGTAAGCTGAATGTGAAGCAACAGGTGTTTAGTGTGTTAGACTGCAAACAACTCCTTAATAAACGTGTTAAATCTTGTTGGTACGGAAGCGTGAAGACAACAATTCACTAGGCCAGCTGTTTCCCACACTGTCGTATGCTGAGGTATGCTAACCGGCTGCTGGCAGCAGTCAATACAAATTATAAGAAATATATTTCTAAACATGTTCAACTGTAGCATTAAATATGGAGGACCAATGGTGTCACAGAAATAACACTTAAACAATTAATAAAAATACACAAAAAATAATAATGATAAAAAAATATAAAGGAAAAAGGAATTATAAAAGATTGAAAAAAATAAATACTAATCAGTCAATAAGTCAATTGAAAAGGGTATTTAATTTAAAAATATTTTTTTTTATTATCCATTATATTACCAAATTAATGATTTTATAATGTGGTCAATTTATCTATATATTATTAAAATAATTTTTAAACAAATGTAAAAAATGTCTTTTTTTTATAGTGTTGTGTATTTAATAATTTAAATGTTTTATTACGATTGCTACGACACTTGGGGTCCTCCATATTAAGCCTCAAACCGAATCAAATCATTTTAATAACAGACTGTTATGTTTTAATTTCGCCCTTCAGTTCAATCAGACATTGACTAGACTCGTATATGTTGGAAGACTATGAATTCATTATTAATTCGCTTTTTGTTTTTTCATCCTTAATTAAATCTATCCATGGCATGAACACTTCATTTAATAAATTAAAACTAATATATTCTTTTCCCGTCCATTCCTTTTGTATTATATAAGTGATGCCGAGATAAAGTCAGAATATTAAATCAATCGTCGCTGTCATAATTAATGCAACCTACTTGTTGACCTTAAAATTATTAGCAAAAGTAGAATTTTGCTTTCATGTAATTGCATTATTTCATTTCCCGCCCTCTTTTTTCCAGATTTGGTCATTTATTGACAAGGAAAACACCCTAATATGACACCCTGTAGTGCGTAATTTGTAACACAGATAAGAAGACTCTGCTCCTTTCTTAAGACTGAAACACCTCTGGTTGTTCCACAGTTCCCTTGAAAAGAGTCATAAAGAACAAGATCTGCGTGTCATTGTGTGGCTGTGTGTCTTGAATCTGGGTGTGTGTAGATAAAGTAACGTATGCACTCAGTCACAGGGAGTTTCTTCTCCTGGAGCAGCCTCTGTGTGACTCACCTTTTGTGACACCCAATCCCTGCTCCGTGCAGGCGTCATTACCAGGTCCTCGGGCGGTTCTTGTCTCCTGATGGCAAGTCTCAGCAAGTGACATGTTGTTGTGTTGCGATGAAGCGATCCTAATAAGCTAAACAGAGGACTGGCAGTAAGATGAATGTCAGTATGACACTCATGCTTTATCATGCCTGCATGACTTTGAGTTAAAGTGCTTTTTGTGTCTGACTGTAACGAATACTTTTGATGGTTTGAGGAAAAACTCCTGCAGAGACTGAGCAACAAAGGGAGAATTATAATCTCACTGCCTTTACCTTCATCATGCATCATAAAGTCAACAGACCATATAATGAGGATAATGTTTTTAAATGAAAGCATAATAATAGTTTATTCACATAACAGGGTGCATCACGCTTGGTGTAAATTACAGGTTTTAGAAGCAGGATCTGAGGTGCACACCTAAACACAGGAAGGGGAGTTGTTTAAACTGTTTATTACACAAGGCTGATAACACCTTGTTCTGTGGTTTGTTTAATGTGGATTTTATTCTGTAGAACAAGAATGTAGGAAGGCCACAGTGACTAAACTGCACTGCCAGGTTGACACAAATGTCCAGAGTGCAGACATTCAAAACAAAGGCAAGTTTGACCAACGATATACTGTGTCTGATTCTCTTGGCTAAAACTAAAGTTCAGATTTGTAGAAGCTGAGGACGGCCGTGCTTGGAGTTTTGCCATTATTTTGAGTTAATCATTGCATTATCTTAAGGTAAAGATTTCAGATCTCAGGACAAGAAGATAAAAAAAAACTCATTATCTCCCTATAATACTTAATACATTTGATCAAAAATCAGCAGTCATTGTGTGATGAAATCATATATATATATTATTGTTTTGTTATATTTTTGACATTTCCCTCAGAACTTAGTGCTGTTTTCTTTGCATAGTGGATGCAGGCAATATGTTTTATACTTGTACATATAATTCAATTAATCTTATTTCCATTTGTACTTTTTTTTATAGCAATATATCCCCTTTGTTGTGCATACAATGCATTTACCGTCAGCTGGTTTGATCTCAGAGATGTGAGTGAGGGCTGGCACACCTGATCCCTGATAAACATTATAAAAAATAGTTTTTTTCTGTAAATAAACAAAACACCTATTTTATCTAAATCAAATCATGATGAGAAGAATTTAAATCATGATTATAAAAATCTTTTTCTGCAGCACATTTTCCACTGAAGAACTTACTACTTACTCTTTCCCTGTGTTACCGTATCTGTAGCCACACGCCTGTTTGGCCTCACCAGGAGCAGAATGAAGGTTGTGGCTAAAGCAAGAAACTGTGTTGAGGAAAAAACATCATGTTTTTAGTGTTTTCTCAGTCAGAATAGTGCTTTCAAGGAGCATTACCAGCTCCTGCTGTCAGGCTACACTGTTCTCCAGCTGGGAACACTTGCTAGAGAGCCGAACATCAAAGCCCCCCGCTGACTCTCACTGTCAGAGAGCAACTCCATCTTTGTGTAGCTGTGCTGATGCCCACAGCTCTTCCATGTATATTTATTGCCACACTGCTGTCCTCTAAAGCTTATTCTACACATGCTGCAGGTCCTGACATGTCCAAAGGCTTCAGTATCTCTGAAATAAATGAGGTTGTGTTAGCTAGCATGTGTAAAGAAAAAAGTGTTTGTGATGGGTTGAGTGGAAACACTTGAAGGCAGGAAGAAAAGCTGCTGCTGCCGCAGCTTTCTGCTGCTGCATCCCGATTCTTAACCTCACTCTCGCCAGGAACTCTGCAGTATTTACATAACATGAAGTGTTTCTCACCACAGGTCCTATACTTAAATATCAGAATAGGTTTTTTTGACAACGACTCTCAGAAAACGATATAGGATCAATCTATTTAAAGGTGCAGACACACATTTTGGTACAGCCTCACAAACCTCAGATATCCTTTATTCTCGGTGTTATTGGGGTTTTCTTGGTGTGTGGATGATCTGGTTTTACGATTCGCCTTCAAACTCATGGATTTATTACTCAAACTGGATTTCAAAGCAACACGCCCCCTCCAACATGGACCATTGCATTTTTTTATAAAGTGAGACAAGAACACACATTATGCAACAGTGTCCCTTGTTGCACGTGCTTGCACACACAGAAAGAGCCACACACGGGTGTGTGAAGAATGAAAAAGAGTGCATAAGAGAGAGAAGTTAAACCCTGGGTGGGTAAGCTTGTCGGATGGCTTGTTTCAGAGAGTTGGTGTAGGTGGGGCTCTGACACCGCTGGCCAAACTGACAAGACGAGCCCTTTGTTTGACGCAGTCAGATTTAAGAACTCCTTCTTTCCTGAGACTGCAGTGATTAATGTTTTTCTACAGTTTATGAATTTACTTTCAATGTGCAAACAAAAGTTTGATAGTTCTTGTCTGTTTTATCTTTGTTGCCTTATGTGCAATATATTTCATGTCACTTGTAGTTGACAATGTTTCTGTTGTCGCACAGAACATTTTGATCCATATTTCTTAGTTATTGCCCTCTGGGGTAAATAAAGATTTATTGAAAAAAATACAAATTGAGGCGTTTTCTCCCACCAGATTCCATGCAGATACTGAACACTGCTGTTCAAAACACACAACCAAGCAGAGGTTCTTGATATCTTCTTCAGTAAGAATATGGATCCTTGTGCTTCTCTCCAGCCACCCCCCTGCTGTGTTCAGTTAGCACATAAATAATATAATAGTAATGAAATTCTACTTTGAAATTTAGTTATGTCCTGCAGGGCAGTGGGCATTGCTTATGGATTCAGGAAGCAGCAAATAACAAAAAAAATATCCTGCCAGCTGCCAGAACATGAGTAATGAACCCTTGAAAGTGAGTGCAGCAGAAGTTCACCAAAGTTTCTCATGGACTCAATACAATCAGACTTTTTTTGCAGCCAATGTGGTCGCCCCCTCTGGCCCCTAGAAAGAATGCAGGTTAAAAAGGCTATGTCCACTTCTTTTATACAGTCTATGGTCCCAAATCACGAGCAGCTGCCAAATGCTGAAGTATCCATCCATGAGGGGATGTGGTAGTATTATTGAGGGACACAAGCAGACTCTGCAACCGGCATAAAACCATGGGGGCGTCACTGGTAGAGCACATACCGTTAAGGCTGAGTCCTTGTGGCAGTAGAACCGGTTTCTAATCCGGCCCGAGGTCCTGTGACGATCAAAATAAAGCATGAAAATGACCGTGGGTGAGCATTTGATTTAGGGAGGAGGCGCTGGCACATGAGTGTGTTGACGAGGCCGACTTTAGAGTTATGATCACTCTATATTTCTATGCAGCTGATGCCCAAAGTCATGGGCTGTCAAACTTCCTTGGCAGCAGTGTTATCTGATCTGGAAACGACATTGATAAAGTCATTGACAGCTGATCAAACTAGCTCTATCTTGATGACTTTGTTTAATACACTCCTTATTTACATGCAAAGCACAGGTCTTGATAATCAAGTAGTTGGAGACTTGAATTTACTTGGACAGGCTGTTATGTTACAAGGACTATCTCACATTCACACACTTTTGTTCAGCTGAAATTCCACTTGCATTTAAAATAGTTTTCAGGCCTACACATTCGGGCGTTAAGCCCTGACAAAATGACCTGGCAACACGGATGCCCATAACCTTAGAAACTCATTGCTGCTGCCAGAGGAGCTGCTGAGTGGGTTTGCTCTGAGCGGGACATAATGGACAAGAATTTGAAACTGTATAAAAAATACTTTAATTTAATTACCCAAAGGTTTGTGTTCAGAGTTTAATTGGTGTAGGCTTAGTGAAAATAAGCCTAAATTGAAAAAGCTGAGTGCTGATTAAATAACTAAAGAGCTGTCAGGAAGGCTGTCGGCACAGTAATATTTACCATATCTGTGCCTGACTGTAAATCCACTTACAGCACATAATGTGCACTTATGTAATCATTAGGGTTACATGTAAATAGTGCAGAGGATTCTCACTGCTCAGTAATGTTTGATAGCCCTGCTGTTCTTTACCAGCCACTTAAAAATGTGGGAAGCTTGAGAGCAACTCAAACCTCAATCCCATGTCAAAATCTCTTCAAAGGTTTTGAAAATAATAATGTAGATCTTGACATGCAGGCTTTAAAAACAACACAGCACAGACATCTTAAGCATCATGTCGAGACTCATCTTGAAAGATGATTGCATCTGTTACCTCCTGCTGAGCGATTTATCTACGAATTATAGGAAAACAACTTTGAATCTTATTTCCTTTCAAATGGACACAGATTTATATTTAATTGAGTATTACTGAAATTAAATAAAGCATGGTGGTGATGGTGATGATAGGCTCACATAGTCTGTATTTGGCTTGTTTACAGGGATAATATATGAAATTATTTGATCAAATTAAAAAAAATGTCTCATTTCCTGACTCTCTGTTAATATAATTATGGACAAAATGAGACAATACATTGTTCATTTCCTTGTTTGAAAATGGGTCATGACTCATCTATGATAGATTATTAATGAAACCAGGATCGACCCTTTGGAGGCGAACCAAAACAGAATGAAAGGCTCATTTGTGAAGCGACAACAAAAATCCCTTTTTGAAAATATAATCAGTGCTGCTGTTAGACAGATTTGAACTGTTTTCTTCTTTTCTTTTTTTATCTTTAATATCAAATTTAAGTTTATTGGGCGGACTGGTGGCACCCCTCTGTCCCCCCCTTTCACTCTCAATGAAGCTATAAAATGGCCAAAAAATATATATTAAAGTTTATTTTGCATGCATGCAACACAATTAATAAAATGTTTAAATTAGATTTTCCAGTCCTTCATCTCTTTAGTTAGTTGCCGTTTGCAAAAAACACAAGTCATTCACAGAAGAGAGAACAAAATAGTTTTAAAAATACTGAAATCAACTTTGAAGTGAATTCCACTCATCACCGTCTCATACTAATGATGCATTCAGGGACACTGTAAAGAGACAAGATGATTATTTATTAAGTACTGATCATATCACAACTCTTTTAATGTGAGTCAGCAGGAGCCGATAAAAAAGCCATAGAAAGCTTTTCCCCCGGCGTTTAATTATTTCAGTCATTATAATGAAAACAATGAAACTATTTGGTTGAACACAAAACAGTTACTCAACTGAGGATATGTTCATGTTTAGAGCATGTTATGTTTTTGGTTTTTGGTGCTTTTGCTCATGCTGCCTGGTCCAAATGAAATCTTATTGATATTGTGTGTGATCTACAGTAACTCAGTGAAATCCCATGATTGAATATTGGATTGTTGAAGGTCGGATGATGCACGAGTCTCTGCTGTCAGGAGATAGGGGCATTATGTGTCACACTGCTTCCTGTCTGTGATGGTACTCAGCAGGGAGCGGGGACATGTGGGACAGCTGTGTGAGAATTATAAAGCTCAAGATGAATCCAAAGAGCAGAAACATGGATGCTTTTGATGAGCCAGGCTTGAGATTGTAAAGCGTTTTAAGCTGAGGGATTTCACTGACACGTCTGAGGTGCTTTATGTGCAATAACTGGTATTGCATTAGTCAGCTGTGGTGATATTCTTTGCTTTTATGGCGTATTTTTACACATGTTAAACCACCGTCATTTACTGTAAAAAAAAATCTCAAAAGTTGCCAAACACTCTAATAGTAAATAATAGTAAACAACTATAAGTTATTTTACGGATGATTTCAAATTTAGAATAATAAATAATGAATACAAATTAATTAATTAAATATAGAAATAAAAGTAATTAATAATTTTTAAAATTATTAAAAAATACAGATAATATATATAATATATAAAAAATAATATATATTTTTTTTACTTCATAATCACAGTAAGTGTTTGGTAACTTTTGCGATCAGACTTTTTACCACATTAAAAAAAATATATATATATATTTAAATTTTCACTGAAAAAAAAGTTGCCATTTTTTCCATTTATTTAATTTTGCATCAAATTTCAAATATTCTTTTATAGGATTAACTGTCATTTAACATTTAAGAATATTGAGCCATTGAATAATCCTGTGAAAAGATTCATAATGTCCCATTATATTAATTCACACATCTCAACTTTTATGTTATGGTTAAAATTTGTAAGTTACATTTAAGGCATTTGCAATGAATGTAGCAAAAACCTTTTAAATTAATATAGTAAGTTTGCACAGTGTCGCAGTAAACAACTGCTCACCATATAAAGATATAGTGGCATGATGGTGTCCTGACCAGAGAATGAAGACACATTTGTTGTTGTTGTTGCTGTGATAGCTGGACGGTCATGTGTGCATGTTGGTGCATGTGAGTCCTGTGTGTGTCTGAGCCGCTCTGCACTGCTCTGCCCAGCGCGTTGTTGTGGAAGTGTAACATCAAATAGGAATTGTAGCAAATGCTTCGGAAGAGAGACTGAGGAAGGGCCATTTTTTCTTCTGTCACGAAATCCAAACTGTCTGATGACAGAAGACAGTGTATTATTAATCTCCATTTTAAAAGCTAAGACTAAATGTAAGAAGTGGATTTAACAGTGTTTATCTGCTCTGATGTGCCAAATGTCTGTAACAGTTGTTCACAAGCAATCCAAAAACATTTCTGTCAGGAAAGATTAAACAGTGTTTATCCTTTTTATACACTAATACAATAAATAAAGATCTGAGATAAACAAGTTGTTTCACTGGCCTCAAGATTTTTTCACACACACAGAGGTGTGTTTGAAAGGGGTGAGGGCTGGTGCAGACTGCATAACTGCTGCACACATTATCAGGTGTGCCGAGTTTGTTCAGTTATTTCAATGCAGTGTCCTTGACCTGCAGAACCTCGAGAGGTGCTGGAGATATACATCCAGCTCTCGGTTTATTTACCTTTGAGCCAAACGCTACTCAATACAGTAATGAAAACCATGTAAACAGTTTAGTGTGAAGCCATACACAAGCTTGGCACAGCGCACTGAAACTCCTTGTACATATGCAGTGAAAATAAAGGTAGTTATTGATGCTCGCAATACACCCAACCTTGGTGAGACCAAGTAATGCTGTAGATGTTGTTTGACAAGCACTGGTGGACTGTAACTTTGAATATTTCCCATGACTATAAAACCTTGTTCATCATGTGAAGACCCTTTGGAGTCTCTGGTGCTGTCAGCCATTGGCAGGTATAATCTGTTCCTTCACATTTCTGTAACGTTCACCTGATGATGACTGATGACAACAATCAACACGATCAATAAAAGAATGTTGACACTGTAACGTTGTTAAGGCCGTTATCTGCTGAATAATTATTTGTTCTGCTGGGAAACTGAGGACTCAACTTGACTTAACTGGTCAAAGAAAAAGTAACTTGGCTTTGTTCTGGACCAAAGGACTTCAGGCAGTATTACATAAATGCAGCGTACTGATGTTACATCAAATTTCGTCAATTACACAACCTGTAGATTCCTCACCCTCAGGCTGTGATGTATTCAGGTTTGTAGTGGTCATTCCTTATTTATCCTCCGTCCCTGGTGACACTCTGCGGTGTGTTTGCTGTTTGACCAATATGTAATATTCAATATAAATTATTCATAACGATAGTATACAAATCACCGTGTCCTTGCTTTAGTTATAAATAATGGATCTGTGAACCTAATATCAACTTAAATGGATTAGATTAATTGATATGATGAATGTCTAAGGCAGTTATAGTCAGCTGTCGCATTTTATTTGCTGCCTGTTAAGTGTTATATACTGTACCTTCTATAGGTATAAACCACATTTGCAATAATGCTTGCAAATAAAGGTAATTCATTTGTATTTGTAATAAGCCAAAAAGTCTGCAGAAATCCTAATATGCAAGGATTTCATCTGGACCAGACTCCCCATAGATCCAATAATAACCAAGAAGTATAAAAGCACACTCAAGAAAACTACTGTTTGCAGAGGCCACGTCAGCAGTTACTAGAGGACTCACGGGGTCTGAAGCATTCAGCTGAAACTGTTTTGTCAAACCTTAAATGGAACTTCAAATTGAACATACTGGGTAAATAAAATGCAATCCAAAAATGTCCAGGGTTTTTCACTACTACCAAAAAATCCACTTACTATGCAAATGTATTGAGTGTAAACTTAACTCGGATGGGATGCCTGAACTTTATCCAAAGTATAACAAGACGCAAGGATTATCTTTTTAATTTTATTTGATTAAGCATGAGGCATTAGTGTCTTTTTGTGGTAAAACTATTTCTGCTTTTAACTACGGGACACAGTTATGCTGTTTGGCTCAAAATAAATTCAGCTTGAACATGCTGGGTAAATTAAATTCAATCCATTTTTCACTACTAGAAAAAAAAAATCCATATACCTTGCATATGTATTGAGTGTATACACTCACCGGCCACTCTATCAGGTGAAGTGTGTACCTAATAAAGTGGCAGGAAACACAGTGAAACAGTTAACTACAGGCAAGGAACCTACTTGACTATGATTGGGCTTAAAAACAACTATTTCTGCTTGTAACTAGCGGGCGCGGTTATGCTGGTTCACTCCAAACAGCTAAAAAGACTTTTATCTGTTGAATAATTATGTTATGACTTGACTTGACTAAGAAAAAATAACTTTGCACGCACTTTTGACTTGTCTGCAAATGAGTAACATCAGTGTCATTTGTATGCGAATAATACGACAGCACAGGCTGTGATGTATTCAGGTTTGTAGTGGTCATTCCTTATTTATCCTCCGTCCCTGACACACTGCTGTGTGGGTTTCCTGTTTGACTAATATATAATATTCAGTCAAATTATACAGCAATAATAATGCGCAAATGGCTGTCCTTGCTTCAGTTATAAATATTGGATGTGTTTATCTGGTATGAGGTTAATGGATTAAATTGATCTATATCATTAAAGTCGGAGGCAGTTGTAGAGAGCACTCGCATACTAATTACAGCCGGTTGAGTGTTTCATGCCTTCAGTGTGCATTTAAACCTCCAGCTATAAAGCAGTGCATCAAACATTGTGGACTTGACTTTAATGTGAAGAATTGAATGAGTCATGAGAGCGGCTGAGCCTCTTGTGACCTATTTCAAGCTTGTTCACAATGTTGTCTTATTCAATCATTCATAAAGCATAGAAGCATTCTGCGTGAGGAGCCTGCTGTGTGTGTCAGCAGACGGTGTGTGAGCACCTGGGCCCACATTTAGCTTTTTATTGTGTTGTAGTCAAGAACATGGACAGAATAAGAACGATTCAAGTCCATTGATCAGAATCAGTATTTGTCGCATCAGCTTCGGGTCCAAGATCTTAGAGAAAATGTTGGATAAACCATTAAGTGATACTAATCTTCTCTTCACTGAAAGACACCTGCAGATCTTTTAATTGAATCGTGAACTGTCAGGAAATTTACACTTAAAAGAAAACTACCTTTAAAGAAGCAAAGCTAGGGTTACCGCAGCTTGATGCATCGAGCAATGTATTTTGGAGAGGCATTAAAGCAACATTACGTAACTATTTTACCTAAAAACTAATTGAAAATCAGTTAAAACCTGCACTGACTTATAGTAGGGAGGATGGAGGCTCTGTCATTTCCACAGGAACACTCTTTCCTGCACTTTGTAACTTTAACAAAGTGATGTTGCTTTAACAAAAAGAGGTTTTCATTGTAATTACTTTAGATAAACAGACAGGAGAGGAGGGGTGGGCGTTTAGTCTCCTACTCTAAGATGTATGCACTGAGTGTGGCTGTAGATTATGTGTTAGTTTTCTTCATATCTATTAACTTATTTAGTCTTTAATCTTTTAATTCATATCCACTTTCACTGAACTCTGTCTCATTGTCTCTAAATGTCATCATCAATCATCAATCATTACCTTCCATCTCTGAACTGATGGATTTTCCGCTTGCTCTTGCGTTGATTGAGTGTCTAAGTACTAATCCGTAGAGTTAAATGTTGCACATGCTGTATCTGGTCGATCCTGATGATTATGAATCATCACACTCCACTGAAGTACAAATCTGGATGCTGCCATGAGGAGGCCACACCAGGTTTTAATGATGGATGGAGGTCCTCCATCTCACAGCGGGTCATATGACTCGGAGCCAAATACATTACCACGCCACACGGAGTCCTATTTCCTTTTTGTTTGCTGTTTGAATTCGATGCCAAATCATGTTTGTTGGCTCTCAGAGCAGCCTGTGATCACACTCACAAAGCTCTCCAGTAAGAAGAGCTGGCCCTGACATGACTCTTGACATATTATATTATGTATTGCAGGATAAACAGCAGGGAAGAAGTCTGTCAGAAAATGTAGGATTGTCCTCGGAGTAAAGTGGCTTCAGCTTGTGAGAGCTTTACTCATTGAATTATTATTCTCTCATTGCAATTCATTTTCTTCACAGTGGATGTGCGTCTCACAAGCCCACAATACAGCTCTAACTGGCCTTGTAGATGTTTTTCATCATATGTGATGAATCATTTATCAATGGATGGGTCTCTGAAACATGTTGCAGATAGAAACTGTGTGTGGAAGAGTTCGTCGTGGGCTTTTTCTTGTTGCAGCTCTCAATCAGATGTGTCCTTGTGTGGTCTGATGAGTGAAGAGTTGTGTAACTAAAATGCCAGCATCTGTTTAAAGAAAATCATGTTTATTCGTTATAGCCTTGAGTTTGTTTCCTCATCTTGTAAGGTAAAATTGAAAAGTCACACAAATAAAGACATCACACAGCCTGTTTGGACTTTAGGACATTAGGATGCCCTAGTTATTATGCTCTAATTTCAAGCCGGCTAATATTGGATTTTTTGAGACACATACCAATTTTAGAGGGAACAAATTAATCATGAACCAACATGGCAACAGATAAAGTGAATTTTCTTTCATGAAAATAGACCTTTTCAATGTTGATTGTAAACCAGTTTTTCACCTATATCACTAAGCAAAAAGGCTGCTTTCTTAAGCCAATAATTTCATTAAAGACTATGTAAAATTATTATTCACGCAATGTCAACCAACTAAAAAAGAAGAAAACTACTACTACTACTGTCAGTCGATTGCCTTTGATTAAATAATGAATTAGAATAAATAAATCAATAAATACAATTTCTTAATCATCCAAAGCATCTTTTTTTT
>CAFUXE010001071.1:368147-401211 GCA_903364295.1 Serranus cabrilla
TTTTGCCAATAGATGCTGTCTGTCTACAGTTGGATATCATTTTTCATTTTTGAATGAATAAATAAGCCACATTTAAAATATTTCATCTGTGTAATCTTATCATCAGCTCACTTTGAATCACAGCACCTGACTGAGATAAAAGTTCTCGTCCACTGATAAAGGGCCTCCTGCTGGGCTCCCAGTTCAGTGTGAGGACATTTGCAGGTTCGCTGAGAGTTTTTAGAAAAATGTTTTTTATCAAAGACTCTTCAAAGCCTCTGCACTAACGCTTTAAACTGGCCCTGAGTCTGGTATGTTACCTGTATTGACATATTTCATGTTTGGAACAGAAAGTCGGCTTTGTGTTGAAGTTTGCTGTTTAACTGGTTTGCATTGTTTATGGTGGTCTGCGGCGCCATTGCCTGCATGCTCAGCCAATTAGCACCGTCCCACTGTACTCTGTAACATTCCTCCACTACGACTTAGCATTTACTGTCAGGCTGCATTGTACCTGATTGTGATGGATTGGCTAATGGAGCAGCAGACAGATCACTGATGCACTAAATCTCATGTGACCGGCTGCTCCTGTGTTCAGGTGAGAGATTGACGTGAAATCATTAGCTTCACACTTCAAGTCATGGTCAAGGCCAAAAAAAGTTTGTTTGAGAAGTTGTTGGATTGCATTAAATCAGGGCTGTGCTGAGCTAAAGTAAAACTCAACCTACGTCAGCACCTCCATATAAAACTACAAACCTCTCCCCCTCTGCTCCGCATTGATGTTTGTGCATATAAATGAGTTTGTACACACAGAATGCTCATTTTTCACTTCCTTTGTGTGTCTTTAAGCATGGCACATGTCTCTCTGTGTGGCCTTCCTCCACATCTTTCTAAAAGCAATCTTTTGTGCTCACGCGTAGGCGGTGACTGGATGTTTGCCTTTTCCTGTTTTTCTACATTCACGTCACTCAAAGAAAGAATAGATATTTCTGCACTTATTTGATCTTCTTTCCTCTGCCACCCCGCCAGTCTTCACATTCAAATAATCTCCTGACAAATATTAGATGTATTGAACTTTAGATATTGCCTGAACTTTATCCTCATAGTTTTAGTCCGGAACAACTTGAAATGTTTTAGTTCAGTTTTATTTAATTAAAAACGTTTGTTTGTTGGACTTTCTCTCCTTTTTACTTTTTCTTTCATTTAAGTATTATTATTATTATCATCTATTATTATTATCATGTTATTTATTTAGTTGCACATAATCATCTGTACTTTATTTATTTTGCACTTTTATTTTGTAGTTTGTTTTTAGGTCATTAGCTGCCTTGTCTTCTTTGTCTGAACATGTTTATTTTTTTATTATAATTTTTCTTCTTAAGGCTGATGGAAAGTGTATTGTTTTGCAGTTTATAACTACAGTCCTGGACTCCCCGGACTGTTTTAATGTTTTATTAAAAATGTCATAGAAACTTCACAAACTTCATTGCACCAGTGCATTCAAGTACTGCTTGACTCAGCACCCACATAAATTAAAGACTATAAGCACCAGACTTCCCGCTGTGCTTCCTCAACCTCCAGAAGGAAATTTTCATTGTGGCTGCTGTGCTTTTCTCTTCAAACCCTCTCAACACAAAAACATAGAAAACATAGACAAAAATAGGTTTAAATTTAATGCCATGTGGGTGGTAGGTGCTGCACACACACACACGGACACACATGTACTTTGGAGTCTCTCAGACACAAACGGTGATTTCAAGGATGTTTATTATTTCTCTGTGCCCCTTAAACAGAATGTGTCATCCTTGTACAGAAAGACAAGCTAGTAATTTGTTTTTTTAAAGCGTCACTCGTTTGAGGTCATCCAGGAACGGATCTTGTTGTTTTTTTGGTTTGCTCAGATTTTCTTCTCAAGCATTTGGAGGAATGATTGTCGCGCCTGAGGGCAGCTGGCTGGCTAAGCTATGCGGATGCTTGAGACGCCTGTGGGCTCAGTGTGAGCTCAGAGCACTTCAAACCGACTGATCTCCGCTCCATCAGCCGGAGCCAGAGTCTGGAGCCTGTTACATCACAGTGAAAAAACTCATTCATCTTGTTATAGAATTTAAATCTGAAAGGTCTTTTTTTTTGTTCACTTTTGTCTTGGGAGAATCCTGTGAACACATCACAAGGGGGGAAAGTGGGTGCCAGGCTCAGGGTTTCTTCGTGAACTAACTGAGTCTGACTCTGCAACATGAAGCCCTTTGTTGAAAGATGAGACCAGCCTCTGTGCCGCGTAGCACGAAATATGATGATATTTCATCATTTCCACATTTATTTGAATCTCGAGGAAAGCTGATGTCAGTATATGCCAAATCATGTTACATGTTGCGATATTTATCTTTATTGCTTTTAAACTGGTCCCAAAAGAGGGCTCATAATGGCACTAAATGGACAAATACAGAAAAAGGAGACTATGGTATTAAAACATTTATTGTGAGATTTTTAATAATGAGTGTTAAAGAATGAATTGTACACATAAGTTAGTTAGCAATGGGTGATGGCTGTATGATGTCATGTGGGAGTGATAAATTAACATTTAGTTACCTTGAATTATAGATTTATGCTGATCGACATGACGCATACTGGCACATTTTTAATTGTTTTTAAACCATCTAGAAATATTCAAGTGGAAATGTGTTACCTTTGCCACTGTGATTATGTTTTCGCTGCAGTTTGTTTTTCTGTCCGTCTGCAGGATTACGGAGAAACTCGTGTGTCGGATCTGAATCGCACAGCAGATGCACTAATTAATTTTCACTTTCAGTAACATTTGGAGATACAGCATTGGTGCTATATCTTCTATGTAGCGTGGGAGTAATTGGAACATTTTGTATGTTTTATATTTATTGGTGCAAAGGGCAGCACACAACGCTTTGGTAGTGATGAACAACACATAGAAATGGACAGAATTGGAAAAATAGACGTATGGAAAAGAGCTCGGCTGGTTCAAAGATAACGAGACTGATCGAGGTCTGAGATCAAAAAGAAGAGTGTGAACATTTTGCTTGTCAGAAAATGGTGTTAATGAAGTAATTATGGAAAAGCAGCATCCTTGAGTTGATTGACACATCTGTCCCTTTGGTTGTAAACAGTTTCCAAGGGCAACAGAAACAATGTTTCCTTGGGTCCTTTGTTTTCTATAAACACTCTTCTGCTGGGATGATTAATTATACTGATTTTCATAGTGCTGGAAGCTTTGGAGAATTTTTAATTTTTCTTTTTGTTTTGTTTTACCAATGATCTGTTTTAGTCTAACAAACACATTTCCTGTATTTTTATACGTTCTCAGGATGGATGTGGCTTCAACTATAAGTGGGTGCGGTTTATCACTTGTTTCACATACACAAATTCTGAACCATATGCCAGGAAATTACTATCCAAAATGCATTACAAAAATAAAACACTCCATTTCGGGATCATAATGGATCAGGGAATATTACACAATAATCGGTGTTCTAGCTAGAAATGCTTGCAGTCACATTCGTGTATTAACGCACACAGCTGCTACTGTTCACCAATGGAAAAAATGCCAAAATTACTTGCCATTAGAGAGGATGACGTCAAAAATGAAGGCAAACAATAGACAACCAAACTCAGGCAAAACACAATCATGAAGTGGATGACAACAATCATACAACAATATCAACAGAAAGCAACCCCAACCCTATTGAATACCTTGATATCTCTAGTGCAAAGATATTGTAGGGTGCTATTAAATATTTACACAGTGAGATCTGCTGAATGAGAGGTGGCTTCAGAGAGGAGTGAAAACTTGCCAGAAACTTGAAAGTCAAAGTACATGTGATAAAGCATAGTGTGATCCTCTGAGGATGAGAGCAGAGTTTATAAATTACCTTCTCCACACCCACCCACTCTTTTTATGAAGTCATCTTTCAAGGCTTCCAGAGACAGAGATGTTTCAATATGTCTGCAGACTTCTTATGTACTTTGATGCTGTTTGCTATGTGGGCACATGTGTTTCCAGGGTCCTGAGGGTGTGGGACAGCAAGAAGATGAGTGAAGCGTAATTGTCTCTGGCTAACCGTTGCCATGGATACTAGCATCTCAGCGTTGCTGCCTTGGGAAGTTTGAAAATTAGTGAGCGACAGTTCCTGTGCTGTGATCTGGACACACATGGAGCTTTTATGGAAGGAGGGAAGAGAAGCTTGTGTACACAGTTAGAATCTCTATGGTGTTTCAGTTATTTCCACACCAGGCGTCTCATCCAGCCACCTGTGATCAAAAATAGCAATACCAAATAGAACAAGACCTAAAGTAAAAACTGCTCTAGAAATAAACTGTTTCTAAATGTTGCGGACAGAAAATCCAACCTCACGTGTTCAGCAACCAAATGACAGCTCTGCTAGGCTTTTAAATTCAAGGTCAAGGCCATTATCTCAAGATCGTTTCATAACGCTGCTTCAACATTCTTGACTTTGATTGTCGGCACCATATTGCCTTTAGAAAAACGGCCTCACTGTGAGGTCCACAGCAGGCAGCGGAGGCTGTGAGTGCAACAATCATCAGCACAGTTTAAACTCCTGTTTCTTCAAAAGCCCCTTTGAGGTTGAGGAGGCTGTTCTTTGAGGATTTCTAATCAGGTGTATGAACATCCTCAATTAGTTCCACTACAGGGGGTGGAGCCCATCCAAGCTGAGGCACAGAGCACCCGGACGGGACGGCAATCATTCAGAGGGGCCTTCAGTTCTGACAAGTGGAACCAATGTGGAAGTGCCTGAAACCTGAATGTTTTGTTTTTTTTTATCAGCCAACAAGGGGTGATGTTAATTCCAGGTTCAATTATAGCAGTCCAGGAGAAAATGGCCCTAATTCTTACTTGGTTTACAACCTCAGTAAAATGATAAAGCTGGGTATGCTTTCAGGGCGCAGGTGTCAAACGGATCCATGAAAGGGCCGGTGCTTCTGCTTGGTTGGGACGAAAACCTGCAGCCACATGGCCCTTTCATGGATCACTTTGACACTTCTGCTTCAGGGCGTGGCTACATCGTCACTGACAAGTTGCCACCACTGCAACCTGTCGGCTGTTGTGCTTCTGTCTCAGAGCTTTGTGTCTTTCGTATTACTAAAAGAATGGGCCAGAGTACTTGAGTCTGGTCTGGTCTTTCTGAGGTCTTTCAGTTGTCCTGGTCTCAGGCCTTGTTGGACTCTATAGTTTTGGGCTGTGGCTTGGCTTTTGTTCAAGTTTTTCCTGGCCGCTGGTCCGGGATCAGTTGTACAAACATTTCCTGATTAGCTGATTCTGCCAACATGATGCGTTAGATTTGTTTAATGTTAGAAAATACCTCAAAGTTTAAAGTAAGAGTATTTGTGTCCATTCTAACTCCTTAATCACTATATTAAGATTGAAAAGACACCATTGCCTATTATGGTCTTGACCAGGACTCCATGTCCTCTGGACTTCATGTCTCTGACTTGGCTGGACCTGGTTTTGGACTTGACTTTTACCATAACGTTGGACTAAAGACACTAAAGTCTTTGTTTTCTGTTACTTCATTTAGTTCTAAGCTTTTTCTCACCTGCCAAAATGAGCATATCACATTAAATGTGAATCAGAATATGGCTTTCTGCTTATTAATTAGACAGTGGTATCTGACTGGTACTCTGTAACAGTCGATACTGATAGTTCAGGTAATGGTATCAATAAGAAATTTGAATCAGTGCATCCTGTATTAAAAACAGTGGTCCACAAAATAATAGGTGATCACAGTGACTACATCCACTTCTTTTATACATGAAAAAACATGGAATATGAGAATATATGAGAAACATCCAAGAATGTAATCAAAGCATCAGCCTGTAGCTCTCCTGCTCTGGAAATGAAATCACTTTCTCTATGCTCTTTGAAAGATCCTACCCTTGAATAAGGAATAATACAACGTGATTTCAAGCAGACTTTCATGTTATTGTTCTTTGATTTTCTTTTGGATATGGAAAAATACATGTAAAAGTCAGAACATATGGGAAGATAGAGGTATCCTTTATTATATATTACAACTTTTCCTCAAATCATTCAACAATATTAAAATAGTATTTCCTTTCGGGGTGAATGTTATACAAAGTTTGCATGATGCTGTTACTATGTTGGCTGGGAATTCAACAGCCTGTGAGATTTGTATCACTTTAAAGGGGCTGTACACGACATTCAGAATAAAAATATATAGGCACACAACTATTTGCTATGTAAAGATATAGTTGGCCTAACCAGAGAACGAAGTCATCCAGAACTTCTCTGTTCTTTATTGTGGTACCTGGTCTAGCCACATGTACAGGTCAGTAAATATGAGTCGCTATAGGGTACTGGGGCTGGGCCATATGACAATGTATCAATCATATATATTTTTCTATATTATTTCTATGTTGATGTCACAAAACCAGCCGTCAAACTGCTATCCAACTTAACTTATGTCATTTGGATGATGCTTCATGTTCTGATCCTGGCACTGCCAACAAGAGCACAACAAAGGCTTTTTCATAGACATTGTTTATTGAATTACCAGAAAACATGCTATAACTCGATATATATATGTCATTATCGAGATATGAAATGGCTTGTATCCCGCCAAAAAGCTACCCAAAGTGTTAAAAAGTGACGCCAAGGGGTCCTGCATGACCGAGCGGCTGAATGTGACGAGCGGGGAATGAGAAAGTGATCCCAGCTTAGACTGTTACTGTAGTAATGCCCTAAATGCCGTGTACAGAGCCCCATCACTGTTGAACATTCTCTCTTTCCTGTTAGATGGCTTATAAAAATTGACTTTTCACTAAACCAAACATCAACTGTCCAAACACAGCTTAGAAGCATCAACTAGGCATGGCACGTTTGTCATGCCTTGGATTTGGAAAAGTAAATCTGCTGTTTTTGTGCCGTGTGCAAACAGAAAGCTTGACAGGAACCAAGGGGACATTTTTATCCAATTTTAAGCCTTGCTGGCAACCACTGTAAAGAACTGTACTTATGGATCTGCACTCACTCACTTATTCAGCTGAGGTGACTTAACTGTAACTCTTCCATCTTTCTTTATTTTGTAATGGTCTTGAATGGTGATGGCAACTAATTGTTCATTAAAAAATAATTTAAGGTTTAGGGTTAATGCTTTAAATGTGAGTCTCAAAAGCTGCCATCCGCCTCTCAGCTGGACTAAAAGATGTTGAGGCGTCTTTCACAGGGGGACTCATCTGGTCCTCAGGCTCTGTAATCTGCAGGTCGCATAATGAGAATGGACCTCTTCTGTCGGGCTTCCTCTCTTCTCGCCATGTCTGGCCTTTTGAACTTGAGTAAAAATCTTCCTCGAGGCTTGTTCTTTCCACCTGAAACCAAAAGGGACACATTGATGTTAATAACCATGCATTCAGGAGAGGCCAGAGGAAGAAGAAGTCATTTCAAAATAGTTTGGGCTGATTTCATCCCAAAGTGAAATTTTCTGTAATTAGTTCCCCTGCAGTTGATTGAGGTTTGCACTGGGATGAATATTCATTCTGTGTTTAATTATAATTCACTACTAACTTTATGCATGGCGACTTAAACCACCTGCTCGATGTTTCCTTCATTTATTATTTAAATTGCGATAAGCCTTTTCGCCCCACAGATATAATGTTACTGCTCCAAATCTGTTCAACGCTGGTCTTTTAAGTTCCTTCTGCCCGTCCATCCACATCCAAAATGATCACTTCTGCAGACTGTGGAGGATCATGCCGGGCAGTCTCTTGAGATGATCTGGCATAAAGTGAACATCACAGGGGTCGTCACACTGTCAAAAAGGACAAAGAGTTCCTGCAGTGGAGCTGAGGCTAGCGGACAAGAAATGGCAGCAGGGTATTTTTTTTTCTTTTTTAGTAAAGCTGAGAGAGAGAGAGGAAATGTGTACACGCACTTCTTTGATGCTTTCGTTTTTGTCGGTGAGGCTCTTCCTTATGGACGGGATTAAAGCCAAAAACAAGATTTGTACAAAAATGGAGGTTGCACAAAGTTCAGTAACACAGAAAAAACTTGTTTTAAGTAGAAACTTTTTACTATTTATCAAAAATTCCATTAGATGCAACTGGTTGGTATTCCACAGAGAAACCCAGCATTCAGGGAAACAAGCTGCAGCATGAGGGTTGTTGGATACAATCACCTTGATCAAGCTCTGTGCAATGTTCCTTTTGTTTTTATGTTTTGTTTTGTTTTGTTTGGGTCTCGACACAGCGGTTCACTCTTTTCCTCTGCCAGAGGTACTTAGTGCCAGCAACTTTGATGCATCTGTGTTAAAACCCACCGTGTGAGGGATGATTTGTATACAAACAATAGTTATGATTAAATTTTTTATTATTTCCTTCCTCATAAAACATCAGCAATTGTTTCCATTTATGGTGCTGACAGTTGTCCTCTTCCTCGATGTGTTTCTTGGCACGTATCTGACAATCAGTAGAATTGTGTGAAACCGTTGACGGGGAGTTGTTCTGTCACCCTCGTGCTCATTTGTACATGAAATAAGACACGTTTTCCTACTTGCCAGCATGAGCAATGAAAATATTTAATTCATATAGTTATTTTAATGTTACTGTTGGTTTTGTGACTTTGTTACTTTGTTAACATAATGTAAAAGAATTTCTGATGCTGAACCATGTGCTTTTTGTTCCCTAAAGTTAACAAGCCGTTTTGTTGCCTAAACATAACCAAGTAGTTCAGCTTCACAACATTAACAGTCACTAGCCAAGACTCCATTAACGTTGACAAACAGAGGTTGCTAATAGGAAAACTCCACAGTCACCCAGGAAAGAAAATCTTCAGGAATTAGATTCAATTGGGCAACTTGTAATTGTTCTTTCATGTCAGCTCGCCTTGACTGGAAGAAGCAGAAACAGCTGATCAGTTAGTGCGAGTTAAATGTTTGCTACGTCAGCACTTATTCAGGAAGTGTTTCTATCTCAAGGTTAGAGCATTAACAATTTCTCGAAAAGACGAAAAACTTGAGCGAGCATGAAAACTTGTACGCGCATTTTCAATACACTTCATGAATTTTGTTATTTCCATCAAGTTTTCTCATCAAAATCTTCAAAATGTGCAGAGAAAACCACTGATGGAAACATGACTCCTGGCATGTGACCATCACACTTTAGTAACACCAATACAATCATTTCATGTTTAGAAGTCACAGAATGTGGCCTTAAAGGATGAGCAAATATGCAAAATGTCCATAAAACTGGCAGCTATTTGTATGCCTCTCTACAAAATGACAGTGAGAAGAAAGAAACAAAAAGTTCCCTAAGCTGCAGGGTTAATTCGAGGCAGTACTTTCCTAATTAAAATTCATGTTATCTCTCTCAAAGCTTCTGTTTTTTTTTGTCTTTTGCAAATTAACTGACTGATCTTTTGACCCTCATATCTGCGTTCCTGCCCTGCACTCGGCAGCCCGCCTTTTTATAATTGAAACTAGAGATAAAACTACAGAATAGATATATATAGAGAGATTATATTACATCTTTTTTACTTTCAATCTGCCGCTTGTGGCTCACCCTCATTTGTGACTAAAATATAAAAGTGTGCTTGTTAGTTCAGGTAATGTCAAGAGCGATCAAGCAGAAATCTTTATAATAAACCATTCTTCTTCTATTTCGCGCTTGAGGTGTGCCAAAGTTACAATAATATTGGAAAAAGTTTGCAGGGAGGGTAATAAATCTTCACATGATAAACCCAGAAGATAAACTGGGATATGAAGTTGATCGCACACACACTGTGGAATAAATTGAGGATTGAGATGTAGGCACAGTTGGGATTAAGACAGAAAGCAAAAATCAAGAGAGAGGCAGAGATCCGAGTTACCAGTGATTACAGCCAAAGACCAAAATAAACAGCAGAGCGAGTGTGTGGGCTGCTGCATTATGTAGATGCTGAAATCAATTGAACTGAGTTGTTCAAACAAGGCTGTGACTGTAAATGCAAACTCCAAGTATTAAAACATGCAGATGACCAATTTATCCCAAGCAATGTGTGCTCAAACGCACCCGGTTAGTTTAGTTTTCCACAAATAGTTCTTCATATGCTGCTCATTGTTCATAGTCAGCCACACTCCTGGAGTCTACAGGAAGGACATTACTGCATGATCAGTGCAAAATTAAGTACATTTATCAGCCTGTCAGTGACTTCACGGTGTACTGCACTTCGCAAATCACTGTAGTAAAAGGTTTTCAGAACAAAATGCAATCAAAGTAAATGCCAAAAAATTTTCCCTCACTATGTTTTGAAAGTCTGCAGTGTGCTGGTGACACCACTTTCCACCACGGAGAGGGGAAAGGCCTTAAACGTGAAGAGATTACAATATTAACAGTCTTAGAGCCACTGCTCCACCATGTTTTGGTTTTACAGAGAGTACTCTGCTGAACTATTTCTAGACTGGACACAGACACTTTCTGCCTCACTGGCTGGAAACCTCTCTGTCATTATCAGTGTCAGTTTTACTCTAACGAGATCCAATGTGTTAATCGCCGAGCTTTAGAGGGTTCGGTGGGCAGATTTTGTTACCGACAGACGGAGCCAAGCTGGCTGTCGCCCGGCTGCTTCCAGCCTTTATGCTAAGCTAAGCTAACCGGCTTCTGGCTGTAGCTTCATATTCACAACCAATATGAGAGAGGTATTAATCTTCTCATCTTCTCCTGGCAAGAAAGTAGAAAAAGTTTTTTCTGGAAAGACATCTGGTTTGTTTCTCTTTTATATAATTCATGGAAAATCAGCAAATGAAAATGAAAGTGAACGCTTGTTTGCTTCCATGCAAAAAACTTAAGAAGTGTAGAAAACTTGATGGGAAAATACAGACTGCTTTCCCCCCATATGTACTTTTGTAGCTAGTGGCGCCCTTTGGTGGCCGTGTTAATTCTGATAGAAGGTGAAAGTGAGGATAAAGGACGATAAGATCTTTGGCTTGGTGGGATGGATCAAACCAAAAGTCAAGGTTGTTATTTGAAGCTGCATATTAACTTAATATCCTCTTTACTGAACACCTTCACATATAACCCACATGTATGAAAAAACAAGCCAAAAAACAAAACAAAAGCACTATCCTATTGGACTCAAACTTAACCCATGGCACTTACACATGTGTAGTCTTTCGACTTGATCTTTAACACACACACACACACACACACACATTGCATGCATTAGTTTCATTTATCCTTGCTGCGAGCACACGTGTTTGTTGCCGTTGCATAACTTAACTTCACCTTTAATTTAATTAACATGAGCTTAAACGTATTAATGATTACCTCTTTGCATAATGTCGACTGTAATGAGTCAAAGATCTGAGGTAAGATGAAAACAGCAGGAATAACCAGTAGATTGCATCATGCACTGAATAACAATGTTGCAGCTCACATTTCCTGACACTCGGCATGTTATTATCCAGCACACCACAACAAACCATTTACACAGCTAAATACAAGATGGCCTTGTTAATAATCTACCAGCGGCTCTGCATCACAAATTGTTTCTCTCTTAGGGTAAACGGCTGCCAGTGATTTTAGCATCAAACGTGTCAGCAGCATTGACATGTTAAAAACCTCTCCAGCGTTTTGAAAAAGATTGAAAGTGTGCACTCGCTGTGACATGGTTAAGGGTTAAGTGTTGATTCAGATCTTTGCGATGCTGGAACATCGTTGACCTTGACATTTAAAGCCATAAATAACAGCTTAAGAATATAATTTTGCAAGACGCTTAACCTTGTGAATCTGTTGAAGAAAAAGCTTTCAAACAGTAAACAGCCATGGTGTTATTAAGGAGGTCCACATATGCTAATGTCTTCCCTTCATGTTGCCATGTGGGAAAAAGGAGCTGGGAAGTGAAAGCTAACCTTATAGAGACGTTTTTATTGTAATAATATCATATAATTGATGTGGAGTTATAACCTTGGTGTAAAGTTATTCCTTTGTTCTGCAATTTAAATGCAGATTTTATCATTTCACATTGATGTGTAGGAATATATGATAAATCGCCACACATTCAGCTATCCTCCTCAGACCTCTTTCCTCCTAGCTTTTACTGAGTGAAGTACTTATTCTGGGGAGGGTTTTTTTGTCTTTATTTATTAAAGGCTATAAAACTCGTACCTCGCTCAATATGTTTCATCAAAAAGCCTGCGCTGCTCCAAGGGCTTACAGCAAATTGGAGAGCTGAGCAGATACTACTTTCTATAGTTCTCCAGTTAAAGTAGTTTGACAAGAAGAGGGCTGCAGACACACCAGAATCTCAACAGCTTGTGAGGAAAAAAGGAAAATCCTCCTCTCGAGGATTTGGCAAGGCTGGCTGTTGAGTGGTGAAACAAAAAAAAGTATAACAGACGGCTACAGGCCAAATAGAAGGGAGCCAATTTATTTTAGTTAGAATAAAAACAGGAGTCTGACACCTTAAAACAACAGGGAGCTTAAGATAAACTTCCTATTGATTTGGTCCCACAGTGGAGAGCACAGACTTCAGTTAAACAGATGGATGGAGGCGCTCCACGTTTTCCAAACGTCACATCCATCATTTTATTGGACACTTGATTTGTTATCCTTTTGACACTCACTGTTTTTTTTAAATCTATTCCTATTATAACAAAATAACTGTGAGGCCAAAATGCATGTATGGTTCTGCATTCGAAACATCTTCTAGTTTCATGAACAGTCACTGGGAGCAAACACACACACACACAATGCACAAACAGACAATGTGAGAAGTGGAGATGTGAGATTTTCTTCTCTTTCAGAGAGGGGGAGTGTAACACTGCTTCTTTGACATGAACTGCTTTTGTTCAATTTCTCCACAACAAAGCTTTTCAACCCACAAGCCTGAGTTCACCGGAGAGCTTTTCTTTTTGCACTTAGAAAATAATTCTTGTCTTTACCCACCAACAAGTTGACTATTCGAAAAAATCAGCATATATGTATATCTGGAAGGGTTTATGAAGAATATCGGATTGAGAAAGTTCATTTTAGAGCATTGTATTAGCCATGTTTAGATTCAATTATAAAGCAGATTTCAAGCCAGCTTTTGAAATATTTGCTTAAATTGATTCTCTGACCCAATTACCTAATTTGTCCTGTTCGCTCTGCAGTCTTCAGTAAATTATGGGGCGCTGTTTCCTGTTTATATGTGACTTAAGTTGGACTTTTGACTTAATGACCTTCCATAATTTACAGCCTTCTTATTAAATCATGAACCAATACAACCTACAAAGACGACTCAACTGTTTTCAATTTGACATATCCATGTGTGTAGTATTTACAGTATGTGCACAATAATCTAGACATGTATGGAACTTACCATGCATAAGGATGGACACCTGACAGCTGAATTATAGTTCATAGTGTGACAGAATATACAGTATTTAGAGATATTTTGGCAAAAACTCAACATATTTGGAACAAAGCAGGCATGTGGGTGGGAGCAGAGATGGGGATTCTAGTTTTTAAAGTTTCTTTAGAAACTTTTTCTGCTTGAAAAGTCAGACCTGTCAAAGCTGAAGTACTGTCAAGAAATTCACAAGACATTTATTATATAAGAGGCACTTGAGAAGTGTTAGTGATATAAATAAGGCAGGTATCTAACTAACACTCAAAATGAAAACAAGCGTAGTGTGTAACCCCACGTGTTGGAGAACTTACACATCACTGTAATACGACCTAAGCTTACCTTTTTGCCGTCATTCGAGGGATTTTGCTTGACGACAAACTGCCTGAAGGGGTTTGAATGAAATTCTTCTTCATCCTGAACTGTCAGTCTTGGAATGGCAGTCATCGGACGGATGACCCCGGGCTTCGTCTGTAAGGAAGTGTTCAGAGTTTGACAGCAGAGAGGAATTCATTGTTGCATTCCGAGACACTTTACAGTCATCAGTGTTACAGCAGTGAAGGCAGGCAGCACTCGATCAGGTGATAAAAGAATATGCACCTTTTTAGGATTCATAAGCTTTCTTTCCACACCGGTAGATGGGTGCAAGCTGCATACAGACGCCTGAATAATGAAGAAGACAAACATTAGCATGATGTCTCGCACAGAACAGAAATACTGATAAAAGAAAAGCACTTAAATTATTGATGGTTTCATGTAAAAGCTGGCAAAAGCCTGCAATGGCCACAATTTATTTAAATTTAAGTATCGTGCTTTCTCAGCCAAATAAATTTGTGTATTAATAGTGAGAGCGATATATTTTTGATATCGACATGTCTTGTGATATCATTGGGGAGAGGAAGAAGATATAAACGCAGCTACACCATTAGCTGTACAGCCATTAGCAACTGAAAGTGAAGTGAAAGTTCTGCCTTTAATAGACTGTTGCAGGAGTGTTTAGCTTCTCCCTGCACTCTCAGAGAAATGCATGGTAAACAGATGTTGGTATAAGTATGGATATAAGAGGAAGCAGAAGTTTGGCTTTAATTGGACGGACAAAAGTGCCTCACTCTTACTCACATATTTGGTTTCACGTCCCAGGGATTTTGTAAATGAGTTGTTCTGCTGAAAGTAAAGGAGAAAGAAGAAAATATCAGAGGTACAAAAGCCTCTTCTGGTGGAAGAAATAAAAAAAAAAGGAACATTTGAAAATGAGTGGAGTTTTTTCTGGAAACCAGGAGAAGCTTTTTCCTTTGATGAATAATGTACAGATGTCTTTTCATTTCTTGTGCTGATTATTACACAGCCAAGATTCACTTTTATCCCACTTCTAGTTTGTGTTTTTGTGAAACACAAGCACAAAGTACTGGTTTCTGCAGCCCAAGGTTTCTGCAGTTCTGCTTTCTCCATTTTCCATTTTAATGATTTGCAACAGTAGTTATAATTGTGTTGGAGGTGATCCATAACTTCCTGCATGCTGTTTGTGACAGATGATAAAAGGTCTTCAAAAAGATAACATCAGCTTTAAGACCACCTCTTATTTTCTATTTTTTCTTTATTTGCCATTTTTATTTTGTAAGAATTGTGACCCTAGTTAAAGAATAGATTTATTGCTTTTCCTTTTGACTTTGGAACATAGTATCTACTATCACAGCGAGCTTACAAACAAAACAGCTTTTTTCATGTGAAAAAATTGAAATAGAATGAAACTAAGTGAAAATGTCAAACTATTAGTTCATTCATTTACTTGTGGTTTGTTTGATTGGGAAAGACTACTAACTAGTATTCATAGCAAATGCTTAATTGCACCAGGAGAGTTTTATGAAACCAGGAAATCAAGCAATAATGAGCTTGCTATTCTCGTCACATGCTGTTAATTACACACTTTACCTGCAGGCCAGCATTAGGAGTGGAGGACCTGGAGGGCTGCTGTGAATGGGATGATTTGCTCTTAAAGGTTGAAAAAAATATATCAAATCACTTTAAATATTAAAATCAACATTTGCACATGTTTAATTTGATGGAAATGAATAATTGAACTCACTGCCGGAATGGAATCTGCCAGTAGCTCATCAATAACTGCATAAAGTTCCTCTGACTGCTGCCGCAGCTCAGCGGGGGAGCACATCTGTACAGAGTGAATGCTGTTAACAGGCTGCTGTATAGAGTGTGCAGTGAGAAGCAGCCATGGTGTGTGCAGTAATACCTCAGCGTGGGTGTCTGCACCACCTCTGCCCAGCGCATTACTTCCATCGAACCTGTCACACGGGCTGTCTTCTCTCTCTACCTGCTCGTCGATGGCCTGTGAATGCAAAGCAGAGTGGAGAAATTGAGCTCCCTGCCAAGAGCAGCTTGTGAATCATTACACAGGAGGCACGGAGAACATTGCGACATCTCTTACAGACAATTCATATTCATCCACTCTGTATTCTTCTCAGACAGCTCTCCCTCCTCCACCTCAGCAGCGTACCACACTGCAGTGTGAATGATTTTACATCTCTGAGTGTGATTTAACCTTTACAAAGGTTTAAAAAACAGATATTTTTTAGCAATATTTATAGCCTGAAGTGAGTTTTCAGTCACTAAGTTTTTGCAAATTCAATTTAAAATAAATAAAAATTGAAAAATAATAGATTTCAAGCAGTTTCAAGCACTGTATTCAAAATTCGAAAAACATTTACCTCACTAAAATTAAAGTGTTTCCAAGGATTTCCTGCACACATATTTTTTTGTATATATGCAGCTAGATAATTTTAAATATCCTATTCCCTTTTTTTTAAACAGAGAAGCCCTTTTATCAACACAAACTTTTTCCTTTTGATTAAATCACATTCCCCACACACTGCTCCGCATAGCAGCAATAGTTGGAGTGCCTCCGTCAGACTTCCAGTAGGACTTCATAGGACTGGATGTTTAATAGGATAACAAGGGGAGTTAGTGGGATTAGAACAATCTGTGAACTCACCTGCTGATCCAACAGAAGAGTATTTGTAGGAATTGCAGCGAGTGATTTGTAGCTTAACTTAATCTTGTGTGTCTGGATTCATGGGGGGGAGAAGAGCAGAGAATGAATATAAATTAATTGAATTGTCTGCATTTCACTGAAGATAGACTTTGTGGAATGCCTCGTGGGAAAATCATCATATATGTGTTTTACATGTCTTGCGGCATGCTTTATCTCACACAGCTGCAGGCTGCTAATCATGCAAAACATTCAGCCACGCTCGAGACGCCCAACGGCAAGAACAACTGGTGCATGTTCGTCTGCTTTCATAGCAGCTCAGGTGGCTCTTTGAATGTAAATGTAAATGTTCAGTTAAAATCTGTTTTCCACGCTGGCGGGCAGGAAAACTTGACAACTTTGTCCCATGTTGACTCATATTACCCTGCTTGCACTGAATAAATTGAATTCCTTTTGGTTAATACTTGTGTTACTTAACTTCAAGCATGTCTGGCCTAGAAACCAGAGTTTAAAGCTGTATCTTTTTATTTATTTATATTCTTTTGATGATGTGCTCCCTCTTGCTTCAACGCATGACATTTCAGACATGTCAGTCATTTCAATCAAGCAAACGGTTGCAAAGCAGATCTATAGCAACATCAATACATTACATAACACAAACAGAACTCTAAAAAAACAAGCTCCAAACAGAGAACAGCACTTGATATCCAGCTATCAAGTGATGGGAATCTGTTTTTAACCACACAGCGTGGGATGACAGTTTGTCACAGGGAGCATGTTAATTCATCAGTTTAAACATGCATGCGGCAGGCAGAGCGGCTACCTTTCTTTTTTTACCCTCCCTGTCACTGCAGTCTGATATTCCACTCCCTGGCCTTGGGGAGGGCGTGGAGCGCATGGACAGAGAAGGAGACGGGGTGAAGTCTCTGATTGGCGGAGCAGGAGAGGGCGTGGGCGTGGGGGAGCTGGTGGGTGACGGCCATCCGGGAAAAGCCATGGGTGTGTAGCGGGAAGGAGACAGACAGTGAGCTTTGGGGATGCCAGCTGATGTTGTTGTGGCACTTTTGGCATCAGTGCAGCTTCTCCCTGACTCACACTTTCCTGTGCGGTTTAGTTCAGGCAGCGGTGCCGAGTCACACACAACTGTGACGGCAGGTGAGCGTAACTGAGAATGCTGAAGCTGAGGAGGGCAGACAGGTGGAGATCTGAGCTGCTGAGAAAGCAAGTGAAGCCTCGAGAGAGATGAATTTGTGGGCCGACTACATTTCTGTGGCGCACAAGTACCTGTTTCATTAATAACTTTAGGGGACGGGGAGATGAGTTTTTTAAGGTTGTTATCTGCAGGGCCTGAGAGGTACATTTCAGAGATGACAGGTTTCATCTCCGGAGGTTTGAAAATGGACATGTGCGCGTGTTGTAACTTTTTGGAAGTTGCACAGTCTGCTTCTTCAAGCTTTGGTGGAGAAACAGAATTAAAATTTGAGCAAAATAGAGGCGGTGGAGCTCGTGGGAGTGAGCTCTTCACCGCCGGGGGGGAAATAACCCGCTCCCATCGGGGCGCACTGCTTGAGCGATTTTGATCCGAGCATCTTGTCGCTTGAGTTTGAAAGCACGTTCTGCTGAGCTCGTTTGGCTGCACAGGTGGAGGAGCTGTGACACATCTATTAGGCTCCCAGTGAACATGGCTCTGACTGTCAATAGACGCTGTTGAGGAGAAGCGAGAGGAGAACTCTAGGGGGATGGAGGCCACGCTGGAGGCTGCTGAGCATGCGTTGCAGAAGGACAGGGTCACGGGGTTAACAGGCCAGCAGGGGGTGTAAGGCCTCTCCAGAGCAGAGGACAGGACCGGCAGACGGCCTTTTCTTAGGATGGCAGTCAGGAGGGAGAGTCGGGTGAGAGGAGGCCGGTGCCGGAGAGGAAGAGGAGGAGGGGACTGGGGACAGACGGAGGAGGACAGGCTCTCACAGGATGAGAAGCAGGGGGTCTGAACCAGACTGGAGCCAGGCGCGAGAAAGTGCCTCTTGATCTGGACGACAGCAGGGGAGAACATGCCAGAGCGGACAGATGAGCAGGGAGAAACGGTGCGGCTGAAAGAAACAGGAGAGGTGACGGAGGAGAGCTGCATAGCTGACCAGCTCTTCTCTCGGTCCGAGTCCTCCGACAGGATGGACTCTCTGGAAGAAGCCGGGGTGGGAAACAAGTCCGCGGAGTTTGTGGGGCTTATTCTGTCTTCTGACACATACGCTCTATTTGCAAAGAAACCCGAGCTAACCTCAGCAAGTCCAGAGGTATCGTGACACGGGCGCTGGGAAATGTCCCTGTGTTTATCAACAGCTGTTTCCATAGAGGCTGTGCCGGCAGCTTCGTGGTTGGGGGTATTTTCAGACTGAACACTGACTGAAGGAGAGGCTGTGCTGTGAGAGAGGCTCACGTGATCCACTGAAGGCTGAAAAACAAAAATGTTTTTATTAAATGCCAACTGAGGTGTGATTGTTTTTTTCTCCCTTTGCTGCACTTTAATTTCTTAAAAGCCAGCGTGACTAAAATAGTGCAGAGAAGAAGAAAGTACTTTAATGATGTTGCTTCCTCACTCACTCAGTAAACCCATTAAAGAGTAAAAATTATGAAACTGTTTATTTGCATATTAACTTTTAAGACTCTAATTGAAATGTCAGTTTCGAAAAACAATACATTTCCAAATGTATGAGACTGCTACATGCATTTATTTTATCTTCTTCCAAATTGATAAGTGTATAATTACCCAGAAAGAAAAAAAAAATATTATACTAAACTAAATTCTGCAGAGATCTGATCTGTCTACATGTGAACGAATAAGTAAATAAAAGGTAGATAAACAAATAAACAGCATAGCTATATTGTAATATTTCAACAAAGCAGTTCCCGTACGACATTGAGAGTCCTTGTGTTGTACTTACTTTAAGTTTTGTCCATGATTGGGTTGTGTTTCCTGCTCCTCCCACCACAGAGTCTTTGATAAAGACTCTCTCTGCTTTGAAAAGCTCCTTCTCCGACATGGCTGTCTTCTCATGGGCCGCAGTTAAATTCTGACAGGAGAAAATGAGGCAAATGTTTAGGAGGAACCGAGCAAGTGAAACCTGAGAAAACCCGAGGTGAACTTCAGCGAGCCTCTCTGAGCTCCGGGGGTGTGCTCGGTTTCATCACACCACATGCCACACACATATAATTCACATGAACACGCACACGTCCTGCTGACGTCGTGCGGAGTACGAGTCTCATGTGAACAACTGAGGAACAGAGGAGAGGCCTGCCAGTGCACACTGACTCCTCCTTGTCCCAAATCTCTCAGTCAAAAATGAATTCAAGCATTTTATGTGTTAAGTGAAGCTCTGCAAGAGGTGCTTGAAATGTGTCTACAACTAGAGTGTCTCACACATGCCACCACACATTATTCTTGTGCAAACTGCTAATGTGACCAGCCATCTCTGACTCGAGAACAACCTTGATAATTAGTTATGCAGTGACTCTGACACATAGTAAAGTGAAGAGGTAGCCGTAGCAATGTTTCGTGGCCCAAAACATGATTTGTTTCGGCTATTGGTGCCACAATACACAACCATGGGCTGAAAGGCTCACAAAATGTATGTTTCTAGCTAAAGCTATTGGATTTAAGCATATCTTGATTATTTTAGCACTCTGTGTCGACTAGAAAACACAAGTTAGCTGTTAGGAAGCTAATGTTAACTATGTGTTAGCAAGCTAAGGCACTTAATACTGCATAGCTTTCTTAATTAATGTAAGACATGTGGAACATAAATTCACAGCAAAAGCAGTTAGCACCGCAAGCTGATCGTCAAACTACAGCAAGTGCAAATGAAACGATGTAGGCGAAAACAACACCAGCCAACCCTGTGCTGGCTGTGAATGGAAATGAATCCAACATGTGAACACAGTGATAATGAGCTGGGCTCTGGCTTGATTTTTCTTATCCACCCCGATGTACCGATAACTGAGACTAAGAGCCAAGCTTGAACTTAGTAACACTCCTTTTAATGCATGGCTTTTATTTTTACATTTAATTTGTATTTTCAACTTTACAGCATGCTTTTTAGTTTAACAGCCTGTTGTCGTCTGGTGTTTGAAATGTTCCAGTGAACCAAATTAGCCAGGGGCTTTAAGACACAGTACAACATGTGAGGATCACACAGAAAGTCACACTGATCACGATACAGTTGTGGCTCTAAACATCACTGTTTATTCCTGCAGGCAACAATGAGATTAATTTAGCACAGAGACTGGAAGCAGGGGCTTAAAAAAACTGGTGACAAGTAAATCTGTACCCTCTGCTATCATGGGATTAAATGGCTTTTGCGAGATTAGAATAATTTACTTTTACTTTTCTTTGGCGCAAAGTTTCCCTAGTGAAAAGAAACTTTGTGTGCAATTAACTTGTTGGTAGATCTAAACTGAAGTGATGGCAATTTCTTATTATTTGAAACATAAATTAAATAACCTAATTCAGGCCATTAAATCCTACAGGATGTGACTCAACGGGTTGTGTTTAAATTATGTGCATACATTTGAGTTATAGGAATATTCTCGGATGATGTATGTGACATTTGAGTGGAGTTAAAAGGGTCACTGCCTCTGCTTATAATAAGCATCATTACTGACATGGACTCCCACATTTATGGTAATTAAATGTTGTATAATAATAATTGATATTAAAAATATACATGACCCCCACATAATGACATTTTTCCGTTTGTGAAATTAATTGAATCATTATCTCAGTAAGGTTATTTTCTCTTAATGAAACAAATGAAAGGCTGCCAGATTTACATGTTATTCCTGGGACTATCTGACAGAAATGGCAGCTCGTGCCAATAATATCGCAATATATTGCGCGTTGAAAGCAGTTATATTTGGAACGAGATATTAAATGCACAGTGAGTCACTGAGAGCGTTTCATTTCGTACTACTGTACATATCATTTTAGTGACCGTCAACTGGCTGTAATTAAAGTTTTCCTAAGCACAAGAAAATTTGAATTGGATGCCATTTAAAAAAAAAAAAAAAAATTGCTATTGGAGTATTTTTACGCATGTTATCGTCATGAAGATGATAACGAATGTGTTCTTTTTACTGTTTAATCACATTTGATGGCTCTGGTCAAAACTCTTGTTAAAGCCGGAGAGAACCCACGCTGACATGGGAGAACATGCAAACTCCACACAGAGGAGACTGGTTGGACTATTACACGGCTTAATTTATTCTGGTTGCTTCTCATTAGTGGAGTGTGTGTCCTTTTGGCATGAGCCTGAACAAAATGTATAAGAAAAGTTATACCAGGTATTTAACGAAAGGAAATATCTGCTACCACTTCAAATAATTAGTTTTTCATAAATATTTATTTTCACTTTGAAGATGTTTTGCACAACAGGTTGAATAGGAATAGAAAAGAAGACCTCTCATATAAAGCAAGGTGGTCCTAAGGAGGGGAAGACAGTGTTGTACCGCATATTTCGGATCAATGGTGGCCACTCAGGATGCATCTGCTAATGACCACTTGAGGTTTCAGTTACTCATTTGACATAATAAAAAGCTGCACATATACTGTTCATTTCTTTTGCACCACTCAATAGGACATGCTGAGCAGTGCAGGCTGCTCTGAATCACAGTGGTGGATTAATGAGCTGTCTCAAAGGTAATCCTTTACATTCTGCCCTCCGGCATCCAAATATGGGAGCAGTCTCACCGCAGGGAGTGTAACAAATGTGCTAAAATGACAAAATGTCACTCAATCTTAGCTGAAAACAGCTGTTAATCAGAGTTTGGATTATTTTCAAACCGTTTATTTTGGGGTTTTTTTGCTTTTTTTGCTGTCCCAACACACATTTCACAGAATGTTCAACAACATTAGAGCGAGTGTGCAGAATAATAAGCAGGTGTGAGAAACCGATAAATTGACCTTATGCCACAACTCGGCTCTACCTGAATGCATCACAGGAGAAACTGTTGCCCAACTGCAAGGAATGAGATAAGGTTCAAAAACATAAATCCTGCGTGGTGTTGGATGTTGTAGCTTCCCATTTATGCTACAGACGCAAGAGTGATTTCGAGCTTCATTTCTAACTCTTTTAATTTTACATTTATGCCAGATTGTCGTCACTCAAAAGCAGCCATATGTTGTCTGTGCAAACTGAAAATGTATGTTTGGCAGCTACCTTTGGTGGCCAAAGCGACAGAGTGCACTTAAGCCTCATCCCCATCAGAGGGGAAACTATTTTTATTGAATGAAGGAGTCTCCTTGACAATTCTGTCTGTCAGAAAAATGCCTAAAAAGCTGCTGTGTTTTAATATGCACTGCCCATAAATAAATACCTTTTTAAATCTGAACGACTGAAAAACTTTTAAGAGGATAAAAGTGGAAGAATCCATGAGACATCAGCAGTCACAATGGGGAAAACTGTGATCCTGAAACTCAAAGTCAGTTTTAGGCTAATTACATTTCTATAAGTTAAACTAAAGCATTTGACACTTTGTAACTTGTGTTGTAGTAGAAAGAGGACAGTGTTAAATATTAAGTGCCAATAGCTAACATTATCTTGCTAACTGCCAACTTGTCCTATCTGTTAGACATAGAGTGCTAAAATACTTGTATATGCTTAATGGTTTTAGCTAGGGACAGACATTGTGTCAGTGCTTTTAGCCCCTGTTGTGTGTTCTGTTGTGTGGCAGTTGTGTGATAGTTTTCACTTCAGGTTGGCGTGGTGTTCTGAGTCTGTGTCTGGAGTAATTATGTCAAACACAAGACTATTGTTTTGCTGCCAATTCTCCATTTCATATTTTGAATGCAGGATTTGTATTGCCAGGCACTGCTCTGTAATTTAAAAAGATAAAATAAAACCCAGACAGAACAACAATATGAGTGAAACAAGCTTAAGACAAACAACAAATGAAGTGCAAATGGAGTTCATATGAATACATCACAGAAAGAAATGAACACAGTCATGCATAGTGACACACAATGCAATATAGTGCATGCATGAAACAATATCACTCTATATGTATGCTGAAAGTCTAACATGGGCTATCACTCCTTTAGGTTAAAGCAGACGGGGAGAAGTTGAGAAACGAATGGTGCCACCCCCACAGTGAGAAGACCTTTGAAGTCTGACTGCAGGAAGCAGAAGCAGTCGACTGTCCCGGGGCGCCCAGAGCTGCAGCGCCTCCCTGATGTTGATGTACATGAACATCCAGAAGCAATCGCCCCGCACTGGGGGTCCACCTTAGCCCCCAGGATGGTTACTTTTTATAACATTCGGTTAAACCTTTGTAGTTTGAGTGAATTAAAGGAGTACTTACATAAAGCTGAGCCCAAGATCAAAAAAGACAATTTAGAGGGCATCTTTAAAAGATATATGTTGTTGGAAAATATGAATGCCTTGACTTTTAATCAATAATGTGTTGTTGTTGTTGTTGTTGTTGTTGTGTGTGTTTGTTTTGTTTTTTTGCATTTTTACATATCCTGTCTTAGAAATGATAAACAACAGAATTTGCATTTGTATCACTTATCACTGACTGAAAATTACATGCAAGAGAGGGGGAATCTTCGAAAACCTGATTGGATCCCTAAGGTTGTCCAGAAATATGTTTCATATTGATACACACATCTTAATACATCACATATTTATGGAGGCTCTGTCAGTCAGCCAGGTGGAATACTAAATCATTGGCAGATTCCTGCTAGTGTGTCGGAAACACACTAGCAGGAAGTCTTGTTTTGTATGAGCAGTATGAAGCATAAATCTTCTGTTTCAATGTTTGTGCTTGTGAATCTATTTTCCTCATTTTGCAGTGAATATGAGTCATGATCGGCCCTCTCCCAATCAGGATGTTTGAATCCACTAATCATAATTATATCTACAGTTCGATAATGCATTGAAGCCACGTAATTATAAGCCAGGAGGTTAGGTTAGTCCTTTAATAGCCGTAGTTATTATAATGTATGTGACAGTAGTGGAGCAGAAAGCAAGGCGACCAAGGTTTAAAGACTGAAAACACAGACCTGTGCTGCAGCAGACTGGTGTTCATGGGCCTCTTAAACTACAAGTCAACCTTGTTATTTTCAGTAAACTCATACCTGAACATATCACAGTCTACATCACCTTGAACTTCACCTACTTGACTTATACAACCACGTCCAGTAGTTACGAGTGGAAGTATTTATAAATCCAAATTCGATCTTTTTCCAAACCATAACCAAGTACTTTTTATAGCCTGAACTACAGAAGACAGAACCAACCAAGTGATCCTATCTCACGACACAACACTGATTTAGATTCAGGCAACTTTACTCATCCCCTTTCTAAGATATCATACAAACCATTCAAGAAAATACATTGAAAAATTACACTCCAATACAAAGAAATTCTCCATTATGTTCTGAGGGAAGCTTATTTTCTCTCGGATGAGAGTTCCACTTTTAGATGTGGTGATGTGGTGACAGGGTTAGATTTAGGCAACAAAACTATGGGGTTATGTTGGTAAAGTCATCATGGTTTGGGTACAAATTAGTGTATTTGTTATGGAATAAAGTCAATATTGACTTTTGGTATTACATGGGACAGCAGTAAAGGGCCTGAAGTCCCTGTGTGGACTTCTCAGGAGATTGTAGGAGATAAAGCTGCACTGACAGCTGTTTCCCTGTCTGAGGAGGAAGTTTTGGCCTAATTACTGAAATGCTGGAGGTAAAAGTGAGATTTGTTCTGCCCCAGGAGGCAAAGGCACCTCCTTCACTCCTTAAGCCACTGACATGATTTATCACTCGAAAGGTAATTTGGAAAGGCTTAGAAGTTGTCTGGCCTGGTAATGTGTTAAAGTTATTGTTTCACTTCTTATTCAAAAGACGTCACAATTCAGAGGAATCTTGCGCTCAATTTATCGGCCTAATAGTTTTCTGCAGACACGTTATTTTGTCTGTACTGTTCAAAGTGTTCGAATGAAAACTACTGAAAGTGAAAGTACTTTAGGATAAAAAAAAAAGTGTTAAGGCTCATATGTTTGATAAAAGTAGCCTATCAAATATGACTCAGAGAATAGAGTGAGGAACAGGAAAGCGTATCTGTCAGAGTACCAGCGCAAACAGAGATGTGTGTAAAAAAAACTACACTGCAAGCACGATGTGATACTACTAAGAAAAAACAAGTCAGCATGTACATTCTGAGAAACATCTTACAGTGAAAGCATTAATCGTGTTACAGAAAATGAAAAGCAGCTGGTGGTGTAATCACTTTTAAACCTTGGTGTGTGCTGCTGTACCTTATCTGGTTTTCCTGTCAGAGCTGCAGATCTCTCCTCCTCCTCAGTTACTATGCTTTTAATTGGTAATTTCTGCACCACTGGTACAAATGTGAAAATACAAGGCTTAGATGGCACTCCTATTGAAACCTGCAAACACAGAGAGGAGGGGAGAGGAACACCATCCACATGTTACACGTTCTTACTAGTAATTACTCAGGAATTTCCTTGCAAAGCACAAACACTTGTGTACTTATAGTTCAGGAATGGGAATATAAGGAATCAAGAGGCTTTCCAATGAATCCACCTACTTCCTGTCTTCAGATGAATACCAGTGAATTTCAGATGAGAATAACTTATTTCTTCTTTCAAAGGGTTGAGTAACTATACCTCGCCGCTAATGAGCCTTCATCATCCCACGGATCGGGCCATTTAGCTCCCTGCAGCTCCAAGACTCGGCACACCCAGAGTCAGTGAGGAATAATTTGCTGCAATTAAATCAGCTCATGTTCTCGTCTGCAAAAGGCTCCGCATACTTTGTTTATCTTGAGCTGTGTTGGTGTTTGGGTAAAAAAAAGGCTGAGTGTTATACATAAAGTCTGTATAGATAAGCTGAAGAGGCTTGAAGAACTTTGAAATTGATAACTATCTCCATTTCAGAAACTGAACCACATGTATCTGAACATGAAGCTGGTGTCAGGGTCATCTTCCACTGTTTTCAACAGTTTTTCAGTGGTAAAAAAAAATATTGAGATTCCTAACTTAAGTAAAAGTACTATTACCACACTGTGAAATGACTCCACTACAAGTAAAAGTCCTGCATTCAAAACTTAAGTAAAAGTACAAAAGTATTAGCATGAAAATGGACTTAAAGTATCAAAAGTAAAAAATACTCATTATGCAGAATCGATATATTATTTGTATTGATGCATTTATGTAAGCAACATTTTAATCCTGTAAAGATAGGGCTCATTTTAACTAATTAATATAATGAATAATATAATATAATAGTGGTTTGTTTTTTATACTACATGTAGTGGAGTACAAACTACAATATTTGCCTCAAAATGAAGTGAAGTAGAAGTATAAAGTAACATAAAATGGGAACACTTTAAAATTGTACTTTTTGCACATTGTGCACAGTACTTAGTAAATGTACCTAGCTACATCATTGTTACATCACTGCTCTTTTCCACTGAGCAAGTTCCCGGAAATAAATTATAGCACTAAGGAGATAATACTAAAAGGTCCAGGTGCAAAGTGCAAAGAGAAATTAAAGCCTTAAACATGAAGCATCTCTTGCAAGGAAATACCTTATTTGCACTCATTTTCGAGTGATCACAATGTGTTCTGTCATGTGATGTGCAGCACATCCTGAGTGCTTTTAGCACCCTGGATGTATTTTTTATCACAGGATTGCTAAAAGTTGCCTTTATCAGAATCCAAATAAGATAAGTTCTCCAAGCTGCGTAATGTCATTGCCAGATATGGGGTGACCTCTGCAAAGCTGAAAAGGGGCATATGAGAAACCACTTTGGTGATGACATTAAAAAGACCCCTGGGACAAACAGGTCCACTGTGTGAAACCTCTGTGCTGTCTGCAGAGGTGACCTTTTACATGCAGCCTTTTCTGAGCCTGTATGGTTCAGTGTGTACTGAACAGATTCGCACGGCCAACAATAATGGGTCACCATGCTGAAATGTATGAAGTGGTGAGCTGTTGGGGTTAAAAGCTTTCCCCCCATATACAAATGACCAGCATAATCTTAGAAGTATTGACCGAGCCTCAGTCCCCAGGCCTTCCACTCTGCTCCAATGAACTCACAGCTCCACTGAGGTGAAGGACAAACTGTATTCTCTCTGATGGAAAACGTAACTGCGTAATGTGCTGTGACCATGAATTCATATCTGGCTGCAACAGTTTTACACCGTGCTAATAGCAGCATGCAAAGGTCACAGCGTGTGAGATGAATCATTACATTCAGCGTAGAAAAATCAGAATCAGAGGGAATTTGCTCTGGTGTTTTGGTGCCTCGACGCGCCACGGAAATATAGAACAGAAATGGTCACAATAGCAGTATGTAAAAGGAATATTGTCACGGGTAAGATGAAAGGGAAATGTATCTGGGATGTGCAAAAATTGATAATGTTTACAGAGACTAAAAATAAAACTCACTCCCACACTTTTTTGGCTGCATTTCTTTAGTTTTTATTTCAGCATTTTTTGTTTTGATTCCTAATCTGATTAGGCCCTTGTTTTTTTTCCACAGTCCCTGGAATTGGACCACACAGGCAATGAAGTCAAAAAAACAGATGTATCGTTTTCTTGGGTAGAAAACGGCTTGTTGGGTCCAAAATACAATGTAACCTTATTCTGTCATGTGTGCAAGAAAAACAATCTCTCAAATGTCGGTTCGAGGTAAGGTAACTTATTACTCATCCTTTGAAAATAACTACACAGGACACATTGGTGGCACTGCAGAGGAGTGCTGTGTGTCAGCCAGCGTCGGAGCAGACCAGCTGCTGGAGGGCTTTAGGACTTTTATTCCCAGCTTATTGGTTCGGAGTGGTGCTTCCCTTCACAGGAGCATGTAAACAGAGTGAAGCGGTGAGGGGAAGGGGGCAGGGGACGTGTGGAATCAGGTCTTAGATATGCATGTGCCAACTTTTTCTTCAATGTGGCTGGGGGACCTGTAAAAGCAACAGTCAGCCACAACAGAGACACTTACAGTCACTAATGATGTCTGCTAATGTTAGCAAATGCTAGCTAACTATTTAGCAGACTGTAGCGACATTAAGAGGAATCAGCCTCACATCACATCAGTGATGTTTGCTCCTCCTTATGTCTGTAGTAACATTACAGAAATTGGAAAAATGGATACAAATTTTGGTTGCTGCCATATATTTTTAAGAGGATATTAATTAGCCTATCATTAGCTTGTCCGAGCTGGCAGTGGTAACGTAGGTGGGCCCTCGGATCATTTAGTTATTGTTATAAAAACTTAAGTACAATGGGAGCATCTATCTATTTATAATTGCTAAGTTGATGATGAATTGCAAAACAGATTTGATCTAAATATACTGCAGAGGAGAGTGTTGAACCATTTCAGTTTGAAAGCAGTTCAGCAGTGAGTGCTTTTATTTGTCAAGGTGGCAACACAGTTTCCATCTCTCTTCCGTGGCATTTAGTCTGGATGTGTGAAAACATTTCCTATTTATTCTTACAGAAGCAATCAGAATCTCAAAAGGCCTTGCACTTCCTTACATCCAGTGTTGACGGGTCATTTGCAAAATGCAAACTGGAGGGTCGTAGCACTGAAAGTCCTTTCAGTAATCAGTGGAGGCACATACTTGAGACTCTATTAAAAATAGATCACTCAGCCTCTGCTAGTTGACGCACACAGTCAAAGAATCAGCATACGGTTTCTTTTTCACCTTTCATCAGACAGTGTCACTGCAGTTCAACCTGCCAGCCCTGTTCTTTGATAAAAAGGTATGTGACAGGTTGATTATTTGAAGAAAAGCAGCTTGAAAACATAGTGATTGCCAGTACGTTTGGGACTCCATTTTCAGATGGCAAATTATATGTTAACTGAATGACGTGCTGTGGCTCCTGCAGGGACAATTACAATTATGTTTTCAGACCAGATCTTCATTTATTACTTTGTTCATCATGCAAGATATACATATTACATATTGGTCTTAGAGAACTATGATAAATATGCTCATCATGTGTTGACATCAACTCAAATATAGCATTAATCTGAGGGATATACATTTATATTACATCATTTTCTATGTAGTGATTTGTGCAGTGTCCTGGTTGAAGTTGGAATTTTCTTTTCTTACAAAATATCAGATAAACTGAAAACTTTCATTTCTGCTAACAGCTTTTTGTATGTCTGATGTCCCTTTTTTTAATTGGTCAGTGCATTATATCACCATGAAGTGCTACATTTTATTTTTAAAAGCTGAAGGCACATTATGTTCATTGGAAGCTTAAAATCGTGGCTATTCAACAGGTGGAACTGTTACCTCTTTAATTAAAAAAACATCAGACATAAAGGTAAAACCACCATGTAGTACTATTTAAATCATGCAGTACCATTTAGGAATATCAGTGAGAATATGAAATTATGTTGAGTTCTGATCTAATAAATAAAAGAGAAAAAGCTCACCTCGTCAACTGAGCTCCTGGCACTCAGGTCAACATCAAAGGAAAGAGAGCAAAGCCCTTACGCAACTCTGGTGCAATGGTTTTTGTTTTACATTCTATGAATCAAGGTTTCTGCACATCGCATCCTTTTCAGATTTATTACCAGGTTTCATCTGACTGACATGCAGTGTATAGGAGAGGTGTTTTAATTTACTCAGCAGGTAATCAATGTGAACATACTGTCCTTCAGGAGCAAAGAAAGGCCTGTGACATCAACATGTCCACATTAAAGATCGCTGAATACAAATGCAGAATAAGTAGCATGAAGATAATAATAATTAAAAAAAATATGAAGCAGTCGGAGGATTCTTATCTGCTGTCAAAGCAACATTTCCATTTGCCTCAAACGTCAGAAATACTGTGTGTAGTTGAGTATTAAAATACCAGCAGCCCTGGGGTGATTGCATCTTTTCTGCCAGAAAGATCACATTGATTCCAATATATTAATATTTTATGTTATTCAAATAAAGCTATTAAGATTTTGGAGTTCAATACAGTGAATAACCATGAGTGTTTTTATTTCTATGGCCTTTCTGTGTATGTATTCCATTGAAGTGTTTGATGGAAACAGGTTGATATGCAATGGACTCATACATATATGTAAATATATCTATGTGACTAGATGAGCCACCTAGCGCTCCACTGACATGAATGGGAATAAAATAATTAAAATTCCAGTTTCAAATTCCTCAGTCACTTCCCCATCATTCAGAGAAAAGCCCACCACAGACTCTCTGTAAGACAGCGCCAAGAGGTGCAATATTACAGATCTACAGGAGGTAATACAAATTGTGCTAACTATCTTATAACTGTAAGATTTGGCAATTCTACAGCCCATGAGAACAAAGTGATACGCTCCCCTACAGATTCATGCGCAAAGCTTAAAAAATATTTGCATCAAATCAGTTGGCAAAATTTTAAAGGATTCTTTTAACACTATACCATCAGTAAATACCAGAACGTCCTGCTTTCACAGTAGCATTTACCCCGAAGCAATCCGCCTCCTAAATTCCTCACAGGTTACATCAACAAGCACATGCACTTGAACTTGTCACTTGCCGTACATGTGTCATACAGTTGCAGTAATGTATTTGCATATTGCTCTGTATTGTTATTGTGCCAGTGTGTGTTTGCGGATGCTCCTTGTTCTTGTGTGTGTGAGTGCGCTGACACAAATTCCATGCGTCTGAATCTTGAATCCAGTCAGTGTATTAAGCAACAATAAATTAATCTGCACAGTTAAAAAAAACAATATCAGTTTAGATTTCTATATTTAGAATAATGTAACTTCTTTACCTTGCTGTCAGACAGCATTGTGTAAGTTTACACAGGGGGAGCTGAAGCCGGTATCTCCGCTCTCATGAAAGCCAGTGATTTTACCCTTTTGAACATGCCTCTAGAGCACATCCGCTGCCTCGACTCTTTCATTTGTTTGTGTTATTGTGTAACTTTGGTGCTCTGAAGGGTAAACTCGAATTCACAGAAGTCGCACAATAACACACACAAACAAAAAAGGCAGCAGTAGATTGGCAACTCCCATATTCCCCGAGTTAAAATTACTGCTTTTGTCAGTGGAGTTTAGTGGCTTTGAAGACAGCACAGAACAGCTTCAGTTCCCTGTCAGAAAAGGACTGTTTGATTACAAAGGTTAAATTATTCTCAATATAATATACCTCAAATCTGATACAGATTTTTTTAGCTGCCATGCTGGCACTCAAGCCTGCTTCTCCAAACTGGGGGCTTACTGCTTATGGATAACTACCTCATTTAACCCCATCTCAAAATATACCCCTTTAAATACATTTTGCTAATAAATCTTAATGTCCATTTTTAATGCAGTGCCTTCACTTGTAATGGAGTGTTTTTACATTGTGGTATCACTTACGTCAATGATTTCCTTCCACCACTTTCCTCACGCCCATGCCATGCATGTTGTTTGTGACATGACACCTAGCTCCTGATCCTGACAGGGTTCACTCATACCTCAGTGGGCTGAGATGTTTATCTCAGACACACCAGCGTATCTATAATAAGCTATGAATAAAGAAACAGAACAAATGCTTCAGCTAAAATAATCATGAGCCATCTAATAAACGTGTTTATGTATTCATGCACTTATGCAACCTCCTTGTTTGCATGTCCTCTGTAGTCAAAGCAGAGTAAGTTTATACTGTGAAAGGTCAAAGCAAGCATTTCCTACTCGCCCTGCGGAGCCCACTTGAAAGTTCAATTGCGTTGAGTGCTGCCACGGTCATGCCGTCCTCATGGATCACATTTCCAGCCCCTGCTGGCTCACTGTGCTACATGTCGCCTCACTGTGTGCGTGTGCTCTCACTCAGTTATTTCATGTGGCATGTCGAACCTGTCCCAAACACTGAATACAAGCAGCACTAAATCATTTTCTGAAGCAGACCACCCTGTGGGGACCTTTAACAGGACACTCGTAAACAGTGAGCAACCAGAAAGTGACAAATATACCTAAAGGCAACATGCTACTGAGTGAATGCATGAGACGTTAACCTTGTGTAATGTTCCTCTGTAGAGGCTGCTGTACAACACATAACCTCGACTTTAAGCAGTGCTCTGTACTTAAATGTATACATTTGCTACCTTTGTTCAGCTACATTGAATATATGAGCCAGTGGTGTGCACAGGGGGGTGGAAGAGGCAGCAGTCGCCCCCATTCAGATGTCAAAAATCTGACGTAAAAATTCATACTTTAGTATGTTGATTTTTTTCCATGAAAAGGCATTTGAAAATGCCCCAAATTCATAGAATAGCTAAATTAGAGTCTGTTGACACGTGTCATGGTATAATCTTTGGAAAAGGGACAGAAAACACCAATTTATGAGTTTTCCAAAAACTGAAAAAAGTCATACTATACCATGTCAATTTTTGTCAAAAATGGCAAAATTTTAAAATGCTTTGAAATGCTTAACATGATCTTATTATACTCTACTACTTGTTAATACATTTAGAAGTTTAGTTTGTCCAAAAATGACAGAAATACACCATATTATGAGATGTCAAGAATTTGACAAAAACAACATGCTATAGTATGACTTTTTGAAAATTTGGCCATTTTGCAACATGGTGTTTTTCTGTCCTTTTTCAAAAAGTTTCACCCTGACACGCATCAACAGACTCTAATAAAGCTATCCTGCGAATTCGGTGCATTTTGAAGAAGCTTTAATTTCTTCGGAAAAAAAAAAACGACATGCTATAG
>CAFUXE010001073.1:0-23967 GCA_903364295.1 Serranus cabrilla
TCTGGATAGATTAGGCTCTAATATGTATCAACACACTGAAATTGGGACATTTTAAGCATATTTAGGCGTTTTAAGGAATTTTAAAGTTTGACCACTTTTGACAAAACACGTCATAATATGGTGTTTTTCTGTCCTTTTTCAAAAAGTTTCAACCTGACACGCATCAACAGACTCTAATTAAGCTATCCTGCGAATTTGGTGCATTTCCACATACTATACTATCACCATCATCAATGTGCCATTTGACAGCGTTTTATTGTATCTTTGGACAAACTACACTTTTACCATTTGTTTTTTTTACTTTCTTCAGCATACGATAGTAAGCGTTTTTTTCTGTTTCATCATACCACATTATGGTGTTTTCTTGATATTTTTGCCAATATACTATTACTATGATCAACATATTATTCTCCAGCATATCTTGGCATTTTTCGTTTCTTTTCGACATACTATAGTATGCCATCTTTTTCAATTACTGGATGTAATATAATCTGGTGTTTTTTGGACATACTTTACTGTTTCTATGATAAATTTGTCATTCCATTTTTTGGCATTTTGGACAAAACTATACTATGGTTTTTTTTCCACTTTGGACATACTATAATACTGTATTTTCTTTATATTTCTGGACAAATTATACTATTCCCATGATCAATGTACTTACTAAAAGTGTTATTGGGCATTTTTGAACAAAATACAGTATGACTTTTGACATCTTTTGACAAACTTTACTAATAAATAACAGACAGGAGTCAACATTGACTTTTCTGAGAACTATTTAATAGGAGTTAAAATAGTTAAAAACAGTTTGGTTTAGTCTCTTTTTCCACAATCATATTCTTCAGAGTCAGAGATGATTTGTCCATGTCAATGCACAGCACTGTTAAGCACAATTTCTCGTTATTCATGTTACAACTCTTTCAGTCCATTGTTCATATATGAAAACAACAAAAAACAAAACCCCTTACTGCATCGTGGGAAACAAACCGCGCCAGAAAACTTAAAACAAGGAATGGTACTGTTCCATTAACTTAACTCACTGATATTACAACCCTATTCAAATTAAAAATGAGGGAGCACACCACCTGGGGGAGTAATCATTATTACTTACTACAGTTTCAGAGGTGCAGGTTATGCAAGTGAACATGGTCCTGGGATGTTTCTGCTGATGATTCCTTTACTTGCATTGTCACTGGAATTGTTTTAAAGACAGCTATGCATGGCGGCAAAATGTTAAAAGTTAACAAAATAATAATAAAAAAACCTAAAAATAATAACTTAAATGTGTTGGACTGTACCATTATCCAGTCATTCTACTATATTCTGTATTAACACACTTTAGATGACAAAGGAATAAATCTGAATGAGTCCTGTGTAAGCTATTTACAGTTAAATGTAAAGCTTTATCTCTTCACTTCCCTAATGCAACAAATGTCCTGTTCAGTAACTGTAAAATGTCTCATTTACACTTCAATGTAAAACCATTATAACACCCTTTTCACCTGGCATCAACATGTATCTGTAGAGTTATTGTTTTTGTAAAAGTACCCATGAGGGTCTAACAATCTAGTCATGCAAACACTTCAGAAGGACACTTATGATACATTAACGAGCTATAAAATGAAATGTTGCACTGGATTGTGTAAATAGCTTCCAATGTGGAAAGAAAAGACAAGGCAGGATGCAGTTTGGAGAGCAACACCTACGGGTGCACAAGTGCTTGGGCGGTTTTGTTTTGACTCTGCATTACAGTATATTTAAGGGTGTTTTTTGTGTTCACTCCTTAAAGTAAAAGGGGCTACAGTTCCTACACTGCTCTCCGAACATGGATGGAAACACCCCCACAAACCCTTTAAGCTGAAAATTTAAGCTTCGTTTAAATCCAGTGTGCTGAAGTCAAAACATTACTGCCCAAACACTTACACACTGTACAGGAAATACATTATTGCTGGGTGAAAATGCTACAACTAGCTGGCCTGCTTTATGTTAAAGATACATGTCAATGTCAGGTATTATGAGGGCCTGTGATATCCTATGTTATGTGTGCCTTGCTCTGGTCAATCAATAATTCATAATATCAAATAGTTCTACAAAAGTCCCATGTAAGTTTGATATATATTTTTAAAAAACATGAAAAATCACAAGTTTTACCCTTTTGAGTTTTCCCAATTCAAAACAGCTCATAGCATATGGAACTGACTGGGATTGTGTCTGTAAACTGATGTCGGGGGTGGCGTCTCTCCTACTTACACACATTTCTTTTTCGAGTGGTATGTTGCCTGTGCTTGAAATGCTGAAGCCAGACTTGTCCTGTAGTGTGAGGAGGAGGAATGACAGGGTCCAATGTCTTCGGAGGAAAATCATTAAGTCTCTAGTTGGACAAGGCCTATGGCACTCCTTTTCCCCAAGCGTATTCCTGAGTTAGATCCGTGCATAGTAGTGGCGGCGACGATGAGTGTGTCAGTAATCACAGAAATGGCTTGCGGTCACACCCACACAGTCCCTTCCAGACAAATAGTTCATTGTTCATTGTCCCAAACAGTCCTCTAGTAGTTGATGAGGCGCTCCCTTTCTGTACCAGCGTAGCGCTTGTTAGCAGCAAACACCTTCGCTCTGTTCACTGAAGGACCTGTTAAAAAAAAGTCATAACACATTAGACTAAATCTAAATAAAATCTTGTATAATCATGTTTTTGCCCTTTGAATGTGTGACATTACTGACCGATATAACTGAGCAGTACGGGCAGGAAGATGAGGCCGTGTGTGGCTCCCAGCAACACGATGGCCAAGTACATCCTGAAGTAGAAGACCTGGAAGATCTGCGACTTGGAAAGCGCCAGGATTAGGATGCCTCCAAACTTTGTTAATGTGATCCCACTGAATACCTGTGGAAGTTAAACAGTCATGTCATGTGATGAGGACCTACATTAGGATTTAATGTATTATTTTAACAAAAACATTTAACTGATTTTATGTAAGAAATTTAGTTACATTTTTAGTATTATTTCAGGCCATATTATGCTCTATCATATATCAAAAGAATATAATTGGGCCATTTTAGACATTTTTAGACTTTTTAAAATTTTACAAATTTTGACAAAAAACAACATGCTATAGTATGACTTTTCAAAATTTGGACATTTCATAATATGTTGTTTTTTATGTCATTCTTGGACAAACTATACTTCTACATGTATTAACAGAGTAAAATAAGATTATTTTGAGCATTTCGTGCCATTTTAAAATTTTAAGACTTTTTTCAAATTTTGAAGTAAAAGTACTCAAATTGTTATATATTTAAAATATATTATTGGATTATAATAACTGATGCTTATATAAGCAGCATTTAAATGTTGTCATTGTAGGGCTCATTTTATCTCCTTAATATACTGTTATCTGCTTTAGTTTGTTTAATCACTTTAAATTTATCATGTTTTTCATGTTAGATCTTGACTTGAAAAGTAACTAAAGCTGTCAGCTAAATGTAGTGAAGTAAAAAGTACAAAATTTGCCTCTAAACTGTAGTGTAGTAGAAGTAAAAAGTTAAATAAAATGGAAATACTAAAGTAAAGTACAGGTGCCTTAAAAGTGTACTTAAGTACAGTACATGAGTAAATGTATATAGCTACATTCCACCACTGACTTATATATAAAAAAGTTTCTTGTTGACTTACAGAGCTGCCCATGTGAGCCAGAGCCTCCTCGGCCCGCTCCACTCGGCTCTTCTTCACACTGATGGAGAAAGCTCGCACAATGTGACTGCAGAACTCCACCGAGATGCCACAGCACTGAAACAGAGGAAACATGGGAATGTTACAGTGTTCTGCTGCTTTGAAATGAATATTTTACAGTCGTTATCAGCCAGGGAGAGAAAGTCTCCTGATGGCTATGACATCATTTCGTTCACCGACAGAAATAGGGACATCTGGGGACACGGTGACACTGCCTGACTAAAGTCCCTGAGGGTCAGTACCATGAGGGGTCAGATGACCAGACAGATTGTAAACAAGTCAGGAGTTTAAAAGGACAATCTGTGAAGCACACACTTCAAAATACAGAAATGAACCCGCTGACACTCTCACACTGATTGACACGTCTTATAAAACATTGATACAAGGTTACAGGGTTGTTTTTTGTTAGTTAAGCAAGCGAAAACGCTTTTGATTTTTTTCTTATCATCCCTTTTGGTTATATGATCAAAACTGCTAATCCTCCCTTTACAGAGGTATAATATGGAAGTGAAAGAAATCAAAAAGAACCACAATGTAGCTCTGTAAAATCTCATGAACGATCACAAAAACAACAGATAATGTGGTCAATAATGGAAACATTCATCTTTGTTTTCACTTTCAAATGATTGGTTTTGGTGCTAGGCTAAAATGTTTTAGTGATGCTGCCATGTTTCCACACGAAAACAATTAAACAGGCACAAAAAACGGCTGAAACTACAAACAGTAATTCTGTAAAAAGTCATAAACTTCCGTGTTTGGATACTATTCAGGTTTTCCGACAGCTGTGAGTGTAAACGTGTGTTTCGTTTCTCACCATGACGAGGTTCACGAGGGACACTGCGTTCAGGCTGATGTCCCACAGCCACATGACGCCGAACATGTTGACCAGGATCATGGCGATGGTGATGCAGACGACCACAGCCGACCACAGCTCGAAGCCCAACAACACGGCCGTCACGACAAATATGGCCGCCAGCGACGCGCTCAAGTTCAGAGCCGTGTCGTACGCGATGGTGAGGTACTGCTCGTAAAACACGTAGAAGACGCTGTGGAGGAGGACGGGATATTTTAGTGAGCAACCCTTAACAGCTGTTATTTTGAAATGGGCAGATAAAGATGTGGCAAACGCAAATAAATAAATAAATAAAATAGCCCATGAAGTAAATAAATGAGGCAATAAATAAATGTGAATACGAGTCAGTACAATTTTATTTTTAAAATAAAGGACATTAAAAAAAACTTCTATGTATTAATGGGACTTGTACTTCCTATTGCCATTTATTTCCCAGCTTTTTTTTAATTTTAATCTGTTTTATTCAAATTAATGGAGTGTGATTATTTCACAGATTCTTTATGAAATAAACATTTATTATCACATTTATTTATTTTCAACATTTTTATTTCAAAGGCATATTTATTTATGCATTTCTTTCTTTATTATATATCGACTTAGATGGCTTTCCATAACAATTTGCACTGTGCACTTTTTTCTATTTGTATTAGTAGATAGTGACGTTTTTTCATAATATCACCCTGTCATGCATTTCAATAGAGCCATGTAAGTCAGCTTATTTTAACATTATACAGACACAAAAATTCTAATTTTGTGTGCACAAACTACTTTTTCTTGGAATTCTTGCAGGAGTAAACAGGAAGATAAAGTCGGGACTCAAGGTCAGACATATTGCCATTTATAATGTTTTCTTTGCTGTGTGCTTATCTCTGACCTACTTAACAACCCCCCCCCTCTAGTAGCCTTGAACCTAAAGTTGAAAACAGGCAGCTGCCAGTATTTCACCACAGAACACACAGAAAAAGCAGCAGGAGAATCTGAACAATTATTTCCACAAAGACAACAAAGATCATGATATAATTTATACTTTTATATAATAAACAAAGTACATCTCTATATGTTGTATAACAGGACTTACCTGTAAGCAAAAACTTTGTGGCCCATAGCCTGAGTGATGTTGTTAGCCAGGATTCGGGCCATTTTTAAAGCGTTTATGTAGTCTGGGGATTCCTTCATTATGGTGTGGTAAGTCATGAAGTAAGTGGCTCCGACCCCTTTGTTGTTGGGATAAAGGTCAACTGCTGTGGCGTAGGCTGCGTGACCGCTGAGGGGAGAGACGGGAGAATTACCCTGTGATGAAGTACTCTTACAAAAACAAGGGAAACAGAAGTAAAAGTAAAAGTGAAAGAAGAAAAGTATTCAGTGACATGTCATGTGTTTTCAATAAAAACACGCTGGAATCTTTTCAGCGGAGCTATAAAATTACCCTTTTCCACACTTGATGTTTGGATTGTCTGACAGAAACATGGGCAGAAACCGCATGAAGTCGGCTCCTTCTGGCCTCTGCTTCCCACTGGGAGTCATGGGCCGGCAGTGAACACAGGAGGGATTTACCACTGGAAAACAATATCAGAGATATATTCATCCATGTAAGCAGCAGGATAGGAAATATACAAATGTGTTCTGAGACAAAGCCACGAACTGAAAACAAATGGATACACAAATGGCCACAAAATTACACAATAAGGTTTTTGTCACAGAACAAAACACTAAAAAAAAAACTAAAAATCAACAGTACAGGTACAGAACAATGCTTGTTTTTATTTTAGATGACTTTATTAAATGCTGAAGCACCAAGGCTGTGTTAATCTTTAAATAGTTGGCACATCTTTCCTGAAATTGCATGCATGTTTTTAGACAAATTCCACGCACAGCATTGGCACACTTTGCCACGTGGGTAAGGAATTTTTTTGTTTATTGTTTCCTCCTTTCTGTTTTATTTTCTTCCCACTTCCTCAAATAAACTGTCTCTTACTGACACTTGGATGACTCTCAACTGTACACAAGTCATTTCATAAACAACTGATCTTTTTACAACCGTTATAAAACTATAAAAACTTTAGTCATGAGTCATTCATATACGTTTTGCCTTTTGATACCAGAGTTTTGCATAACACTATGCATATCACTTTAATTAAACTCATGCTGCGTTTTGTATTGCAATGGATTACGGCCTTTAACACCATTTGTTTCACTTCATTTTGAGTAAAAATGTCAAACAGCAGCTTGTGACACCAGGATCACGAGACAAGGGTTCAAAGAATGTCAAGCTTTAGATTAAAAAAAAGTACCGGAGGCATTGCAGAAATCCCCGGTGGTGTTGTAGTATCGACAGCAGGTGGACTGCGGCTTGACCCAGTCAAAGTAGTCGTCAAGCCAAGAGGACGGCGTGTAAGCAATGGTTGTGCTGAAAGGAAAAGTGAAATTAAATAGAGGATATAATTAAAGGTTAGATCAGGGTGGCTTTATGCTTGTGTGACCTTCACCTAATCTGAACTTCAATCAGATGATTTCCAAACAGGTTATCAGAAACGTCCTGTAACTCTGTTTTGTGCCATGCATTTAAACCATCTGAGGTGTAATCTGTCCACTTACTAGTTGCTGATGAGCGAGGCGGTGTAGACCTGCTGCACTAGAGAGTTGTTGTTACAGCCGACTCCTCCGCACACCACATTCTGGCCCTCTGGGCTACTGTAGTTAAGACCGTCCTCCACCACAAAGTACACTGGAGCTCCAGTGTGGAGATACATGCTCAGGTTTTTAAAGTAGTCCAGCACGTACGAGTCCTGCATGGAGAGACAGGACGTCAGGATTAGGGTTGCAAGATTCAAGGTGAAAACAGTCCATGGAAATCAGGTAAATATATGGGAAGTAAGGGGAATAAAATGCTAATATTAGGGATAGTTGCTCAGGCAAAAATCTAACTTTGGCAGAATGTACAGAACATTTTACTGAGTTCTATAAATAATCATAATGATAATAATAATAATAAATCAGATTTATATAGACGCTTCTAGTCAGTATATACCTCCATGAGTACAGGAATACAAGCCAAATCTATTATATTTTATGTAGAAGACTGCTGCCAAAAGTAATGTTATTGAAATCCAAATAATTGACATTGCTTCATGTTTGAATAAGAGGAGCCGCAAAAGAAACTACATCACTGATAAGTGTGACTACAAGTACTATAAATATAAGCTTCAACTTTGCCAGCTTATATTAAAAAGATTTAAGCACTACCTATCCATTAACACAGTTATGATGAAACTGCAAACACTTACATCCGGCATGGAGAGTTTCTGGTCCAGTCCAAGCTCGACTTTATTCACCACAGCGATACTGAAGGAGAGCATCCCCACAAACACTGCCACCTAAACAAGCACAATCACCACATAGTCAACAACCACGTTATTCTACTCAGTGAAATCCAACTAAAGCAGCACATTAAAATTACACGGGCAAAGTGTCTCTGCAGTACTTACGACGATGGGTCGCACCCACTCTTTGAGGACGAATGGTGCAAATACTTTCTTGAAGAAACGGAAGAGGAAGCTGTCCGTCTTTGGCTCCTGACCTTCTGGCAGCTTTACACAGCAGCAGATGTCGAATCGATTCCCCTTTAAAACAAAACAGACACAACATTTAACAAGTGCAACTGGAACTCATTTGAAGCTTGAATCATGTACTGAATGAAGCTGAATGTGTCATCAATCAGTGGAAACTTAGCCACATATTTGTACATTAAATTGTTAAATCTATTAAATCATTTCCCCAGGAATCCCTCTGTAACTTCTCCAGTATCATCGTCTATGTCACAACCGTTTCCCCTCAGTCTCACCTCCTGTCTCTTGGCGTCCAAACCGAGCAAGCTGACAAAGCAACTGATCTGCAACAGGAAATCAATAAAAACAGCCAAGCCAGCAAACATGGAGAACGTCCTCACTGCAGGCATGTTGGACAGGGCTCCTGCAGGAGAAAAAGTCAACAGCTTTGTCAGCATGTGACTCACAGGGAAACTATGGAAACTGTGTCAATCCTGTCCACAAAAAAAAACACTTCCTTTCTTTGTTTTCTTTTCAATTTAAAGCTGGAATATTATCATTTAGAATATATATAGTTTAATGGGCAATGACTTTTTTTAATAGGTGATCTGTTTTACCCAGGAAGAAGGCCACCGTCTCAGAGAAGGAGGAGAGGAACATGCTGGGGGCAACGTCTCCAAGAATACGACCAATCTGCTGGTGAAGTTCCTCCTGGGGCATCCGCTCATCCCTCTGTTCAGAAGCACAAATGGAAATTGCAGGTTTAACAGGTTTTATTGGCCTCATTCAAAAGAAAAGGGTGGATCTCTTTTTAAACCTTTGAACCCCAAAACTCATCAGCGTGTTCAAAAGGAAAAATTACACAACTTATCATAGCCAGGATTTGACGGATTTTGAATTTCTGATGCTCAGTTGAACATATATGTGACAAAACATAGAAAAATACCAACTCTAAGCCTAAAGAGTGATATTTCATCTAAATCACCTAATTCTACGTGTCTCTTTTGACATTTTCATTAAAAAAAAAAGTCGTTTGCACTAACCAGATCCTATAAAAAAATATAATATTCTGCGCCCTTCAGCAGAACTGGGAAGCCACGAATGACTCGACTGAGACAAACAGTAATGCAACAAAAATCAGTGAAACCTCGACTGAACTGCAGGCTGTTTGCACAGAGCAGAGAGGAGATAAGAGGCTGTAAGGAGGTCTTATAAATGTAAATAGTTCAATATGTACAGCATGTGGAGCAACTTGTGTTTTTAATGCTGTTTCCATGGAGGTGCAGGACTTATATATTGCAGTGGAAAACATGGCCACAGTGAGAAAAATGTAACTGGAGCAAAAAAAGCCCTCAAACTTCTTGGGGTTCTGAGGGTTAAAATGAGACCTACGCGCAGACAAGCACAGTCCCTGACAAACAAAATGTAACACTTGATCGATTGGGTTCGGGGACGTTACCTGATATGTTTGCACTATAATAAAGATGTTGTCCACTCCGACAGCCAGCACCAGGAAAGGAATGACCTCGATCACGATGAGGGTGAGGGGGATGCCAAAATAGCTGAAGATGCCCAGCGAGGAGGACACGGAGCTGAGCACGATCAGGATACCTGCTATACCCAGAGATATCTTAGAGTCCACCTGTACGGGCAGACAGACAGAGGATCAGTCAAGCTTCTTCCTTTTACGCTCCATTGGCAGGAAGTTGTCAAACATGTTGCACAAGTTCTGCTGATCAAGGCAGTTAGCCAAACCCTTACGTCACAGACGAGGAAGAGGAATTAGGTTGCGTAATGAGATGTGTGAGACTATTTCCGATATGGGTTATAAAAAGACACGTAAGGGCTAGAAAAATGTACGACACCGATACTAAATCAATGCTCTTACCATCACTCTCCTGAAGCTGTGGATGTGACCGAGGGCCAGAGAGATGTAGAGGAACATGATGGCATAGCTGACCACTATGGTGCTGATGTCACTGTTGCTCTCTCTGTCTATCTCATCTTCAATACTCCTCTCTGCACTGAAGGCTATGGTCAGGTTGGGGTTGCTGAAGTTCTTCATGAATGTGATGAATCTGAAATGCATTAAAGGAGACACATTAAGCTAAGTTTCATACTAGTTCATACTTGTATTTTGAGTTTCTATGACACATTTACATGATTTAATGCTCAAAAAATACAATTTTCTTTATTTTCTCATCCATTTTAGCACCTGTCCCATAAAAGCCCAGTCTGCTCTGATTGGCCAGTTTTTCCTGTTTCTCTGTACAGTCATTGCAGTCTGAGAATTAATGTGAAAGCACTGTAGCTACTTTCTACCTATGTATATAATAGTTGTGACCTTAGAGCTTATTTAAATACAGGCTTTGAGCAGTTTGATATCTTCACCTTATTTATATGGCAACTACACCCATTTAATAGCCCAAAAAGACGTGTAAATCTCCCTTTTTACACCGTGGGACCTTTGAGTAAATGCAGAGATATCATTAACATTGAGTTTTGCTCTCTAATCGCTTTTAGAAACAGAACTCACTCTTTCTCCCATGCCAGAGCTTTGCCCAGCCTGGCAGAGTCATTTAGGTAGTTGTTGATTGGGAAGGTGATCACAAGAGCGGTGGCATTGTTGTAGTTGGTGTCTATAATGCAGGAAAAAAACAGATTTATTGTAAAAAATCACCTGAAAAATCTGCATGTATCAACCATTGAATTGGCAGTTACAGCTAAGCATGCAAAAACAGAACAGATAAACAGAGCACTTGTCATCTGAAAAAAAATATTAGATTGCATATATTGTGCTGGGCCAGAGATCAAAACAGCATGTTTTTTAAAACACAATATAGGAATCAACAGAGACTGTAAACAGATTATGTAGCGACTGTAAGTAGAAAAACAACTGTTTCTCTGCTAACTAAAAATGTCAATCCAGCTCACCATCGTAACCCCCAAGGGCCAGCCAAGGGAAGACGGGGCCACCAAAGGTGCCTAAACAGGGGTCGTGCAGGGCAGTGGTGTCATTGAGGGATGCTGGTGCACTGTGAAAAAAACAAACAAACAGAGTTAATAGCCTGGAAAAAAAAATCTGATATTATAAGATTAGCCCAGACGTCAGCACAGGTTTCTGCCATTAACCAGACCTCATTTTAGTGCCGTTAAGAATAACAGATAAAGAACCACTGCGTGACCACAAATGAGGAAGTTTGATTGTGCTATTTTAAGAGGACACGCAGTTCTGAGAAAATGCAGATGCAAGTGTCTGGAGAAAATAGATTCTCGTGAGCTGCAGGTGTCCGATTTCAACACTGATGCATTTCCTTTTTACTACAGCGACATTTACTAAACCTACGACAGATTCCTGCTGGCAACTAAGACAAATCAATACGAGGGTCAGCTTACTGGTGAATATTTCAATTAAAAAAAGGAAATGAACCAAAATCACCTGACACAGTAGAGGAAGTGGCTGTGATAGTCGGCATAGACGAAGAAGTCGTCTCCTACGCTGTGGTCGAGCGCGGCGTGGCTGTTCTGGAAGTAGTTTAGGACACTCAAGATGGTACAGTTGTTGTTGTACGGGGCCAGCGGGGCCAGACAGATGTCCTTCAGAGTGACGTTTTGGCCCTCGTATGAGGCGACGATGCTTTCGATGTCAAGCTGCAGATCTAGCACCTGATTGGTTGAGGTTGGAAAAAAAATGAAAGGGAGAAAAAGAAAGGAGAACCGGTAAACCACATTTTTAGAGATGCAGCTGCTCTCCACATGCCAAGTTTAATTTCAATCTGGTGACAGAAACAAATACAAAACACTAAGAGTGGCACTGAGGATAACATATTGCTCGTGATCCTCTCCCACTAACCCACCTGGTGCAGGATGTCTTTGTCCAGGATGGCTCCAAAGGGCACGTCTGCTCCTGCCGGGTATGGGGAGTAGATGAAGGTTTCATTGAGTGGAGTTGTTATGATGAGCTGCACAGTTCTGAAGAAAGGTCCGAAGTGGCTGTCAAAGTAGTCCTTCTCTTGGCGAGCCTGGCTGGTGGGAGACGACCACAGCTCCACGGGGTCTGTGGTGATGCGCATGTAGACCAGGCCCCCAGAGGCGGAGACCACCAGAATCAGGCTGCCCAGAAGGACCACAGAGGGATGGCGCACGCAGAAGGAACCCCAGGAGCTGAAGATGATCCGCAGGGCATTCTCGAAGCGTTCACCCAGAGTTTCACAGCATGTTGCATTTACTAAGAGGAGAAAGTGACTGTGAGTTAGCTTAGCAATGATACAACGATTTATGTGCTGCATTAAACCTATCAAAAATAAGATAAAACATTGATTTGTTTCATGCATTACAATACCTTGGTCGGGATTATCGCTGTTGAGTGACAGTGGGTTGTTGCTGTCCAAAATGGGGCCGTACTCAGACATGATGGTCCTCTTCCTGGATGCACAAATAACAGCACAAGCAAATTTGTTATTAAAGTCTAAAGAAAACATCAGATCTGACAATATTTTTCATCAGTCCTTTACCTGTAACACCATGTTCCCAGTACAGCTCCAACAAAGATAAGCAGGAAGGCCATGTAAGAGATCCACATGATGACAGTCATAGCATCGAGACCCAGGATTGTCCAGGGAGGGGGGAGAGGGGGAGGAACGGGTTTGGGTCCACAGGCCTTTGCGCAGTCCTGACAGGAGCAGGGACCCGAACCGTCCTCCAGACCCTCTGTGCAGTCATACGTGTTGTTGTTCATGGGAGTGTAACCAGCCACTGGGACATCTGGAGCAATAGAAACAGCAGCAACAGCACAGTGAGATAATCATACAGAGCAACAGGTAAACATCTATGTAGAGATCATGACTTATTATATAGAAGTATAACAAAATGATTTACCTGAGAATATCGGGATGATAGGGAAGGGAGTCTGTCCGTTCTCAATATCAAACATATACTGGATCCAGTTGGTCGCATTGCATTCACTTGCATCCTTCCCACACAGCAGTGATAAGGCCTTCACGTTGCTGGATGGTGCCTGCACGTCCTGACAGGCATTGTACATGGCTGGAAAAGTCCAATTTGATTATTTTAGGGCATTTTTAATGCAGTTAAAATGAAAACCCCTTATTTTATTTGACCCTAAATACAACAGTTATGGCCATTAGTCACCCCCTGAATTACACAACAGAGAGCATGACTTCATTTTTGAGTTGGGAAGTGAGGAAATTCACTCAGCAGATATGCTGAGACATGCCGTGAGAATAATAAATATGCAGCTGAGAACTCACCACTAGAAAAATTCTTTCCAATATAGTACTGCACTTCCACGACATTGGGGCCGTCGATCTTGGTGGCATTCATGAACTGACTCTGGTGAGGGCTGCATGTCAGCTCGCAGAAGAGGTTCATCAGGTTGAAGAAACAGGCGGGACATCTGAACATAGTGAGTGTGAGAAGCAGAATTTTAAAAAAGAAAAGAAAAGGGGTTGCTGCAAAGCTTACAGACCAATAAAACAAGTTAAAGTTTAAGAGTGTAGGAGAGCTGCATGGAAAAACAAGGCAATAACACACGCAGTGAGGTAAATAAAATCTATGGAGATAAGAAACCATGCAAACTCTGTCAAATCATAGTCATTTATATGCGAGACAGTCTGTCTGTGACCCTTTATTTGGGCCACGGCATGCTTGCATGTTTGAACAACAACACATAACATTTGAGGAGCACCCGTAATGACAGATTCAATAAGTGTAAACACTCCTATTCTTTGTGCTCAGAAACTAAAAGAGAATGATAACGTCCCTCCAAGCATGTCATGTGCTTCATTAGTTAATGTTATAACTGCAGTGCATACCGAGACAGGAACTGAAGGGGCAGCTGGAGACTCCCTTTGAGAGTGCGCAACTGGTCAGCATCACAACAGAGGCTCTTGTTTCCATAGTCGTATCCAGGACAAAGCTCCTGCAAGTAAACACGGAGCGGCTGACGTCAGTTTGACACATTTTTGTACAATTTTTTTACAGCACCGCTGGAAAGCAGAAGTGTGTTACAGAAGATTAATTTGAGCATCAGATGTCAGCAATAACAGGACAAAAGTATCAAGATCCTTTAAGTACCGTGAGAAGTTCATAACCCTCGGGTTGTAGCGGGAGGGCAGGACCAGCGTAGTTGCAGTTGTACTTTTTTCCCGGCACTTTTACGGAGTCCCCACACTCACCGTACCACACACAGTGCTCGGCATCAACCTGACAGAGGAGACAATAAAAACACAGTGATCGTCTGTGCAGTGTGTTCACAGATAGAAGCCCACTTCTATTTTTATCAAGTGATGACAAGAACAAGGTCTTGCCAACTAATCAAAGACAGACAGTCTAAACACACAGTTACTCTGAAGGCATCATTGAGACATGTGACTTTAACTAAAGTAAAAAAAAAAAAAAAAGGAAAAGTAATCGAAGGGCCTCTTTAGAATACACATTTTTAGGCTGGGAATAACGACCACAATGCCTGATTCAGAAGGAATATTTACACACATTTTACCTTTAAAAACAGTCCTAAACCCTCAATTCAAATTTCAACCCTAGCTTGAGATTCAAGCTGTACCCATCTTCTTTGAGGTTTTCACATTTTGCCAGGTTAAACCTCTTCCCATGCCTCATTTCCCGTGTTTCTAATATCTCGTGCTTTGTATCTCTGAAAATAAAAATGTCACTTCTGCAAAAATGCTTCCTGGCGATTCTGCATTTGAAGAGTAAGCCTAACAAAGACGGACAGTCAATTTAGTCGTATCCTGCGCTCTCATCTTGACTAACTTGACATTCAACGTCAGAAAAGAAGGCCAAAGAAAGCAGAACTGTGATCAGATTTCTAAGACAACATAACACTCAGACACTGTTATGGTTATGTCATGGCTGCAACCAAGTTTAATTTGAGCACTTGAATCTTTTGTTTTGGAGCGAATGTGGCAGAGAAAATACTAGAATTAGAATTAAATGTTTATTATATTGTTCATAAATGTGCAGATTCTGCAGTCCTGGTTTTCTGTTATCTGCCTATTCAGCACCAGAGCATCTCACATGTTCTTTGTTGAGAGGGGAAGTTAATTCACTTACTTTAGTACATGCTGTTTTATGAGTAAGCCCAGTGTCACACTCTGCCCTACTTGGGCCTTGTGGGATTGAGTTCAAGGACAGCTTTTGCATGTCATTATAGCTGCAGTTGGAGTTTTATGCAGCTGCAGACTAGCTCAGGACTCTATACAAAGTATTTGTCATTTATCAAATATCTGCAAGACTCAGAACTACTTGTGAGATACTTGTTTCTACTAAGTAAGAACCAGTAACTTTAGAGGTTTGTTTAAAATGGTTCATTAATGTAGGATAAACCTGATGACCCCCAACCCCACAAAAGAAAACACAAGTTTCTGTAAAATCCTTTCTGCTTATCTACGTCAGTCTCCAACTAATCAAGACTTTAACGCCTACCACATCCTTGTTGTTTTGTACCAGGATGCCGATTTCTTATCTGGAAACACTAATGATTAATCACATTCAGATCTAATGTTTTAGCATAGTTTTGAAGTACTTCTAAGCTTTCTAGTGGACTGACCTAATTATTACATCATGAATACGAATGCAAACAATGCAGTTAAAGGATCAGAGAGACCACTGATGACAAGCGAGTGAGTGAGTATCTACATCTGATTAAATCAGATTAAATTGATGGATCAGGGACATGTGACGTTTTTTTTTGCCTGGTTTGTTTTGAAATTGCAAATTCACCAGACATACCCCAACGTGACTGGATTGGTAAAATGTATGGTGGATGGGAAAAGGGGGATCTTGCACCTGTGTGTCAATCATTTAAAGTGAAACCTTATTTGTAATTATCATTATCATCAAGGTAATCCCAAAGGATGGTGTTCTCTTTTCTCAAGTAATGTCTATGTACCTATTTGTTTATGCATTATTATTACTATTTCAGTTATTAGTCTGATCCTTACACTGGTGATTAAAAAGGAAAGCACAGTCAAATCGTCTGTTTTGTCACAATAAGTATATAAAATAATAATAAAGGTAATAAAGGTATAAAGTTGGATCTTGTTGATTTTGGATCTTGTTTATTACACCTATTCCCCATGTAATGTCTATGTTCCTACTAGTTTATGTAGTATTATTATAATAAATGTTGTTGTTGTATCAGTTCTTATGCTTATCATCTAACACTGATTAAAAAAGAAAGCACCAACAGTCAAGTCGTCTATGTTTTGACTCAGTGACTATTATCTGTACACCTCGTAAAACCAAACAAAAAGACAATGTTACATGTATTAAAGAGCTTACAAACCCGTTACAGTCAAATTAATGCCACTAGCCTCCTAGCTTCCGACGCATATAACGTCTGCTTGCAGATTAAGTTGCTAACTTTGGACCTTTAGTGCTTTTAATTTCAGTTTTGTGAGTCAATGCGATACCTAAATTAGATGAAATAGGGTGGGGTTTTCAATCTGTGTGACAGCAGGACACTTATTTCGCCACCGGCTCTGACTTCAGGATACAACCTGTATCGTCCCTGCGGAATGCCGGAGCCAACGTCTGAATGTTTATCCATTTTCGCTAACGTTTGTCGGAAACAAGCATTAATGCTAGCTATCATGTTTCGCCAACTGTTAAGCCAATTACCGTCGAACGCTATTCTTATACTTGGATAAAAATAGGAGTAGAAACCCTGAATAGCTAAACTAACCCTAATCTGAGTTTCGCTAGCCGCCTCAGATAAACATCCCACTCTGTTAGCAACCAGCTGAGTCATGTTTTAGTCACGAGCTCCCGGCCGTTAGGGACACTTACCCATCGGAAAGGTCCTTCTGACAGAAGAATGATGAAGAAAAGTGCAGATAAAGGGCTTTTCCCTGGCAGGACCCCCATCCCTCTCACTGAAATGATCGAAGCGAAGTGACAGTCCACTTCAAGTTTCGCATATCTTGTTGATGGTTTTTCTTCGTTGGTTTGTTTGTTTGGGGCGGAGACAAACTGTTGCCTCAGTGCTGCCACCAAACGATGCTGACGGCGCATTACACCTACACACCATTTAATTGTAACATTTGTCTGCTCTGTAATGATATATCCATTGGTATTATATAACTGAGGTACCTATACTTTATTTGAGTATTTCCACATAATGTAGCTTTAAAATTCTACTTCACTACATATTAGGGGCAAATATTTCCCTTTTTACTCTACTACTGCTACTAGCAGCCAGCTTTAGTTACTTTTCAGGTCAAGATTTATCATTAGAAAATAGCCCTACCTGGACAAAAGTAAAATGCTTCTTACATAAAATTAACAATATAATAATAGCCTATATGGGAAATATATAAGAATAATCTGAATGGGTGCATTCTGCATTTTCACCATGATACAGAATATAAAAAGAAAACTTTATCCAATTTAGACTTTATCCTTTGAAAATTGAAGTTTGCTGCACTGGTTCTGATATTATGACATTAAACTCCTCCCATGTAACTGAAATAATAGGGAAACTAGCACTTCCACATGGAATAATACACAATTATAAACAGAATAGTACAGAAATAATATGCTATCAAAGTATACCAAAAGTTACAATGCTGGTCATTTCTCACCCAAAAATTTAATCTATTTTATTAAATTTTTTTGGCACATTCATTTCTATAAATCATGCTTTTTCTTAAATCAAACAGTATATTGTGCTGTTAATGATTGACGTGTGCTCTTTTTAATGCTGATCTTTGGTTATTGTTAAGGATTTTTTGGGGGAAACTGCCAATTTGATCAAAGCACACCGGAACAGTCCTGATGAAGCAGATTAGCCGAGTGTTTTTGATTGTTTTCCCACCTTACTTTGACTGTTGCTTATTTAACCACAACTATTTCATGTTATGGAGAAAAACCTTACAATTGAGAGCACATTTTCAGGTGATTTAGATCTATACATATAAATACTTAACCTAAATGTTATAATTTTCTTTAAATGATCATTTACAACTTCATACTGTAATATAACAGTTTACAACTGAAGTAAAAATATCTGTAAAACCAGCAAATATTGAACACAAATATAACTGTACGAAACCATAGTCTAACCCTACCCTCAATAAACCATTATTAATTACGTAAATAAAATCATTTCTAAATCAAATGTTTAATTTATCTACTCAAGTTTTAAAATGAGTCAAATCTGCTGTGTTGGCAGTTCATTGAGCTCGCAGCTCATTATGTTTGGAGTGTTTAATCTTGTTATTTCCCCTCAGGTCAACATTTTAATATCACTTAGTTTCTTATTACCTGAACACAGCAGACGGCACCATATATTTCCCCAGTGTTTAAGAAACTCATTGTTTATTTAAATTAATTACTCAACCCTAATATAGGTTAATAAGTTAAACAGAAGTTCACATTTAGGAGAATAAACAGCATCAAGAGCTCACAGCTGATCTTTCTGTGCATTCAATGAGGTTTTTTCACCCAATACTCATCAAGCTCCTTTTATCTTATCACTGATGGTTTCAAGTCACATCATTGTGGTTAAATTTTCACACTGACAGGGTGGATGCTGCGGTCGTTCAGCTGATTATGTGCTAAAAGCATTTCATCAAATTGTTACTTGACGTTTGAAGGGGAGTCAAGATAAAAATACTGAGTAGATAAATGAATCATTGGGCTCCAAGTCCTTCTTCCTGGGTCTCACTCTGTGCTCGTGTAAAGCTGTTGGTGGAAACAAATAAACAAACAAACTGTACTTCCATAGAAAAAAAGATTTATTCATGTTCACGTTTGAATGAAATAATCACAATTCAGGAATAAGTGCATATTCACGTATGATGTGACAAAACTGTGTACTGAGTATAAATTATAGGTGACTATTTTGGGGTATATTACAGTATAATCACAGTTTTCTGTACATGTACCTGTGTAAAATCTGCAAAAGTAGGCTTTCAGGTTGCTACAATAATATATTCCTTTAAAACTAGGAATAATATTTGCAAAGTTAATGCTCTTGCGAGACTACGAGACTGTAAAGCTAAGAGCAGACTCACAGATATGGTGTCAACACCCTGTGTGAAACAACCATCTACACATTTGTTTTAAAAAAACACGACAAGGAAAGGTCTCCAGGTAATAATATAGATACATTAGAAACATTATTTGTTTCTGACTTGAGCCATATTCAAATAGTCTGTAAAACAACTCGTGTGTACAGGGAAATACTTCTAATCTAAAACTTCAAACAAGTTACTCACATGACCTAAGACAGTTCTACCAGCACAAGAAAAAAACAAAACTAAATATAAAAAAGGTGAAAACTCTATTGGGATAAAGGGAGAGTTCAGATTTGTTGAAGTGGGGTTTTATGATATATACTTTGGAGAATCAGGCAGGAGTACTGACATAGAAGCTAAGCAATGTACTGTTGTGGACTTTGGCAGCAGCTAAACACATTCTGGCCACCTTAAAAATAAATAAAAAACAATTTCCGATTAAGTGTACGGTATATTTATAATATTTTCACTGCATTAACTTGCCATCAGACAGTAATATTTTAGGGGAAACTGAAGCCTCTGTAAGCGTTCTTTAAAGCCACCAGACTCCATTGACAAAAACATAAATTTTACCTTACCTAATACAAGAGTTGCTGGTTAATTTCTGTGTGTTATTGTATCATTTTTGTGTTTTCAAGTACCCAGTGGAAATGGCTTTCTTGTTGCTAGGTAAAACAGTGAAAATATTCTCAAAAAAATTCACACTTAAACTGACATTGAATATTTTTTAGATGCTAAACACCTCAGCAGTGCATTGCTTTGCTTCCATGATGGTATTCCTGCCTAGTTCTTCAGTTTTTGTGTTCTGATCAGCTCCAACATTATATGGCTCTTCCTCTGCCTGTACTACACCCTGCCACCAAGTCTCATGAAAATCAGCCCAGTAATTTTTCCTGTAATCCTGTTTACAGAAAGTTAAACAACCCAAAGTGAAAACATGACCTCCTAATCTACTTTTAAAGACAGTAACTGTAATCAGTAACAGAATACAGTTTCTTACATTTTGCATTTTAAAAATCCAATCCAGTTACTTTTTTTCTAACTACAGTACCTCATACAACAGCATTTCGTGAACCCAAACTTCCCCTTTAATCCCTTCCACTATTTTGAATCTTTTTCCTGGCAAATATTTTTGTATCGGTAAAAACATATTAACGGTGGCAAAGAACCAGTAAAAAGGAGCAGAAAATACTTCCTGGAGACACAATCAGAGTTTAGCACACTCTGTGGGTCCACACAAATATGCTACAAGAGCGCTGCAGTGTGAATACGACCACAATCACATTTGCCATATTTACCATTACATTCTCCACATAGTTCATGATAGGACATATCAGGGGACGCAGCAAACTCCTACTCTCTCGTTTCAATCTAAAGTGAGACAGCAGCCAGTTTGTCACACACACAGAACTGTCTTAGAGCATAAAAGTAACATATTCAACAACACAGTTCACCAGTAGTCCCCCTTTTCCACAGACTATACATTCTATACATTTTGTTTCCTCGTTGACTCATCGTTCAGGATGAGTGTCGTCAGCCCTCGGAGGACTCCAACATTTGAGCCAGCATTTAAATCTTTAAAAACTCCCTTGAATCGTCTTGACTTCACCACGTAGAAATGTTCCAAGCCTTCACATCAGCGTCAAGTCAGCGCACCCGTGTGTGTTGTCACCCTTTTAAATTCCCACACTGACTGATTGTGTATCTAACTTGTAATTCTACTGTACCTTAGGTTGTGTTTTTGGTTGAGCTGCCAGTTTGTGTTCTTTGCAGTAGAGCTTCTGCCTCCTAAAAAATGGAGGCCTTTACACCTTTTTTTTTAATAGTAGTTTGCCGCTTACACACTTGGATCGCATACAGCTTTTTGTGCACAACCTATTGAGAGATTTTCATGTTCTGACGGGGGTTTACGACATATGAACGGAGCGTATCTGGTCCAGCATCGGGTCCGCTTCCGTCCAGCTTTCTTCAAGAAAACAATTCCTTTGTAGTTTGATGGTTATAAAAAAAACTCTTTGGAATGAGAGGGGGTTTTGCGTGACTGCATGCAAACAACACGGAAAGCTGCACAAAGTGTCACTTGACTCCGTTAGACACACTATATGATGATTGATGGTACCACTTAGCTTTGCTTTCTCCGCCAAGACATTAATGTTCTTAATGGAACAGGAAGCAGTCTCATATTTATTGTTTGTATCCACTAAGCCCTCAGTCCGGGCCCAGGTACTCTACATTCTCCGCCGCTGGGATGTGTCCGTTAGCGTGGGTTTTGAAGGTGGGGGTGAAATCTTGTTGGTAGTCCGGGTTGTCTATGCTGTGCTGGGGCTGGTACTTCTGAACGCTGTGGACTGTGCCGTTGGAGGTGAGCGGGAGGATGGCGGGGGGCAGGGCCTCGTTGAGGTACTCGGGTCCGTAGGTCCCGTTTTTAAAGCAGTTCAGGTACTCTGTCTCGGTGTCGTCTGAAGAGATGGTGGGCAGGACGGTGCGAGGCGGACCCGGGTGCTGGTAGTTGGGATTCATCACATTTGAGCCTCCGTTCTGGTTCATGTAGTCTGTAAGAAAGAGGCTGACATTAGCAAGGACACTGGATGGTTTCTCATTAAGTGTATACACAGCTTAATAGAAACTAGCAGGTCATTTATAAAACTGAACAGAACATAATGGTGGTATGTTTCAGCCCATTAACTGCAAATTATTACATCACTGCACTGCGGATCATTTTCAAACCCCCAAAGTTTGCTGACTGATTTCCAGGCAGCCGCTGTTTGGGATTAAAGGGCCGCTCGCCTAGTTTTCCACGTCAAGGTCGGTTAATTATTCGTACAGTATACAGTGTATTCTGTGTGACAAACTGTGTGCATGGAGTTTCAGTTTCCATATTCAGAAGGAATGTCGCCTCACCAGGTGAGGGTCACCTGCCTGCATTCACACATGTGACTGACTGAAATTCAGGATATTTCCCCTCTGCTGCATCAATTTTGTGGAAGCTTTCCATTAGTAGCAAAACTAAAACAGCAGAGTGCCAGTTAAATGGCATCATGTTTAACTCTTTTGCTGTTGATGTTAAGTGTGATGTATTAAAATAATGCTGCATCACAAAGGATTATTACACAAGATGCCACAATGTTTTCCAACAATGCAGAGAATTACAAGTAAAATTTCTGCTTTAGGAATAGAACTTTATGTGTTAAAACGTTCATGTTTTATTCAAAGTAAGAAAGCTTTGTTTTCATTATGAGATAAAAACAAAGAGTGGGGAATTTCACCTACTGGAGCTAACAAGGTTTAAGCTTTATGCACTTCTTACTACTATAAAACCCTTGGAAGAAACACTAAGCCACATGGTAAAGGAAATGTTCTTCAGCCATGTTCAATTCAATAAGTACAGCAATACACTTATTGTCCACTAGATGTCCCTCTTCCTCACTGAACCAAACAGAGGGACAAAGGGAGAGCAGGACTGAGATTTGCATGAATGAAAAGAGGTGGAAGTTGGAGGAAACTTACCTGGAGATGGCAGGAAGGCCTCGTCTAAAGGTTTGTCCGTGGGGTCAGGAATATACCGGAGCACCATGCTTCCATCTCTGCTCGGGTATCCATTCTGCAACAAAGGACACAGGTTTATAATACAAATAATTCAACACAAACAGGAAAGTGTTTTTCTTTAGATGCAATTAAAATGATTAACTTGCTCTCACCAGTAAGCCAGTTCTGCTGTTACATGTTCCAATGCTACTGTTGAGGCTCTGCAAAACAAACAGAGAATATGAATATGAGTTAATATCTCATGATGACGCCACATCAAATGCAGAGCAGGAAATTGTGTTTTACAGGTCCATAACACATTTGAAAATGCCTCTGTTATCTATAAAGCAGACATTTAGAGAAGAAAAGGGTTTAAAATGTAGATAAAAAGGCATTCTCAACGCAATGCACAACATAAATATAGCTCAGGTTATGTAGGTATGATTTAGTTTGGTAGTATGTGATGCTGACTTCCTTCTTTTATTTATAGTTTTTTATGTGCGTTTTTTTCTTTCTTCTTTTTTTAAAAGCCTCTCATGGGACAATAAGTTCTCTCTGAATAGTGATAGTAATGTGTTTTTATGGTACTCGAGGAGCCATAGCTGTCATCTCAGTACATGCTGATGAGGATCGAAATAAACGAGCAGATTCATATTCATTCAGGCAATCTGACAAGCTTTGTTGTGCCTATCATATTGTCGAGTCAAAGGACTGTGAACGGTGTTAAAACCATGGAAACCGAGCGAATAAAGAGAACAGAGTGACAGCTGTGGCAATGCAATTACTTTCAACAAGAAAAGGAAATTAAACACGCTGAACGAGCGACCATCTGTAAAAAAAAATCGTCAACCCATACTGAGCCATGCCCCCACAGTGATATGACAAAAGCAGGCTTATGCTCGGCTTTTATTGGACGGAGATTTTTAGAAAGTTGCCTGCAAAGGTAATCACACTTTATAGCTTGTATGGGCTAACCAGGCTGTCAGATGCCGGCAGTGTTCCCAGGTACAAGAGCCAGACCTACGCACGGCCTTCACTGAACCTGAGGTAGAAGAGTTCTCCTCGTTCACTTCTCATCAATCAAAGGGCACCTGGGAGGAAACGTGGGAGAGGGGATGATGATGAGGACGAGTGGGTAGGGGTCAGGAAGCGGCGAAATAGTCCCACCGGTGACAGTTAAACAGAATGAGGGCAATCGGGGTCAGCGGGGTTCAGACCAGGTACGACCGGCCGCTCGCATTCAAGTCAAGGACA
>CAFUXE010001073.1:24179-70461 GCA_903364295.1 Serranus cabrilla
GAGTCTGGCGTGTGCGTCTGAAGTTAAAAGGTATCTGTGTCTCATTACATGTACAGTTTATTCAGTTGAGTCCATACTGGAAGAAAGTTCACTGCATATAACATCGTGACAACATTCTGGCTCTGGATCTCAGATTTTATATAAAACCTTTATATGATTAGAAGTAAATGTGGTGAACCAGATCAACAGCTGCTACAGTTTAAACGCAACCAACTGTCATCAAGTATTATCTGAGCTGTGTACTGTATGCAGTGTGTATACTTCATTTTATGCACCTTTCTCTGTCTACACTGTTATTTAACACTGTGGTGCCTCACTATGAATTAGTTTCAGCTTTTTAAGCTTCTGATCATTTTTATCATGTCAATGTATGTGGCATACATTTTGGAAAGGTGTAAATGTATTTATTTTGTTTTGGAAGTTCAACCTCAGCTCTTAAAATAAGTATATAATATACTGTGTAACTACAATACTGACACTCAGACCCTTGAGGAAAACAATGTCCCCATTACAACCCATTAAAACCACATTTGATCAATCACACTAAGCAATCAACCTAGAAACCCTGGCTTCAAACTGTAGTTTTGCCATCAGATTTAGCCAATTTCTCAGCTATTTCTATGGTTTTCACTGTAGGTTTTTCTACTGTGTTATGTAGCACTGCAGTGTTGATGCAATGCATCAAAAATAATGTTGCTCCTAATCATTGGCATATTCCAGACTGGGGGAAAAAACCCTTGCACTTTGTAGACAGAAAATAAGATTTTTTTTGTGTGTTTTTCTTTTATGAATAAAAAAGAACAGTGGCATTATGTGAACACACTGGCATCTAAAGGGTTATTTGGTAGTTATGATCAGGACTAATGTTGGTTTAAACATTCAACTCATTGAAAGTGGGAAGTAATGGAAGTGGGAAGAGCAACTTTAAAGTGAGGCACAAGGCTGAACAACTTTTCTTTGTAGTTGTAGGTTAGAAAGTATCCTGGGAAGTATTGTAGGATGTGTTTTCAGTAAAACTGGGCCACCTTGTGGAAGGTCTTCACCATCAGTAATTCAGAGGCCAGATGGATTAATAAATGATTTTACTGGTCAGTGTATGATTGTTTGAATACAGTAATTATATTACCAAAAACAAAATGCTCACATCTTGCCCCAAAGTTTATTTAAAACTGGACCAGTGGTTTGGCATCACTGGCGTTTTGAAGTCAGGAATATTGTTTTTAAATTATAGCATTCCTTTGCTATTTTAAAAACGCCTGACCACGATGCAGAAATGATTCATCCCTTAAAAGTTTACTGAAATATCAGTCGTGGTATTGAACACATCTTAGCTCGTCTTTTGTGCGTAATTCTTTCAACTCCTGCCAAACTGCGGTGTCTTACCGTGGAGTGAAGCAGAGGGGTGTGTGAGGTGCTCGGGCTGCTGAAGAAGCCATGTTGGGGCACCAGGTACTCGTCTGCGTCCACAGCGTCCTCCAGGCCGTCCTGGCTGATCAGGGTGCGGAACAACTTGGTGTCGGTTGGACTTGGCAGGTGCATGCGGTCATCGCCCTGAAATAGAAATAAAATTCACCATCATTTTGGTGTTTCCAATGTCCATTTACTACATCTTATCATCAGATGAGCTGAAGATTTAGTTTTTTACAGTGAGTGATAAAAAACAAGTAAAACTACTGAATAAAGCAGTTTCATATTAATAATCTCTCTCTCTCTCTCTGTTTGGCTGACACAGGATGTTGGAAACTCAACAAAATATATAACAATGGTATAGTAGGTTTTTGACATAAAGCAGAAAAGTTACAGAGTGTACCTTTAAATTCTGAACTAAAATCTTACCTGAATGACCAGATATCGAGAAGGATCCCGAGCCATTTTTGTGAACTCGGCTATTAGTTCCCGGAAACGAGGTCGACTTTCTGCATCAATCATCCAACCTGTAAAGACACATCAGCAGATATCATCAAGACACAAGAAAAAAAAAGAAGCTTAATGAGGCTTGAAAATACGTCGAGATCATATCGATGTCATGATATGAAATTAGATATCATCTTAGAGTTGGATATATGCTTACATGTCATATGGGTTGTATTTTCTGATTTCACTGTTCAAGCTGTTGCCATATACACTTTGTTATTATACCCATATTTATCAAAAATCTTATTGTGTAAATATTTTGTGAAAGCAACAACAGTCAACCCTACATCTACATATCGTTGCTATATCTATATATTGAGTTTTTTTTGTAAAAAATCTTATGATTTTTGCTCTTCTCCGGCCCTAAAATTTAGACATTATTGTGAGAAAATTATCAGAAATTAGCTGCAGCAGCAGATTTTAAAGTTAAAATATCATGTCAATACACCTTGGACAAGCAGAAGGTTCAAACAGCACCGTAAGCTTACATTTCACCATGATCATGTAGACATCTATGGTACAGATTGGTGGCTGAGGCAGCCGCTCTCCTTTCTCCAGGACTCCTGCTATTTCACTGGCTGGAATCCCATCATATGGCTTGGTCCCGAATGTCATCAGCTCCCAAACTGTTACGCCTACGAAAAAAAAAAAAAAGGAGGACAGTTGGTATGTATGTCAGTCTGTTGAGCTGTCATTCACTTTGTTTTGCTCCGGATAAAAGACGGGAAACGAGAGTGACAGGATGTGAGCTTTCCAAATATCACACAGTATCAAAATAGTTATGTTGACAAATTGGCTCTGCCTGCAGGAGTGGGAGTTAGCAGGATACATCTCTGTGCTGGAGAAGCTGAAGAAGGGAAAAGGAGGAGAAGAAGCCCGTCAGTTCTGCCAGGGTCTGCTGATGCTTTTGCCATATTGAGCGGAAGGCATGATCAAAACCCTCGGGAGAAGAAGATTTGGAAGCTGGCCCACACAAGAAAGCTGTGCAGTGTGTGTGTGTGTGTAGGCATCCATGCATATGCAGGTTCCTGGTGCTGGGAGAACGGTTATGTGGGTTGTGGCAACAATCTCCTCTAACGTGTTATTGTCCATCTGAGACTGCTGGTGTGTAGGTGTGTGCTACCTGTGTCCTAAAACTCGCGGATGATAGCAAGATGTTCTCCCTTCTCGTTTTGTGTTCTAAGATGTTGACAGATCCAAAAACAACATCCCAGCTGAAGCTTCACAAAGTCTTCCCCCTCTTTGCCTCACTCGCTGTTAAAACACTTTATTTGGCAATGAATAAATATTTCTCCAGCGGGACTGTCACCAAAACTCAGGAGTACAGAAGCCCAGCTGTGTTACAGATTTGAAGTTACACAAGCAGCCAAGCATCGCAAGCAGGGTTTGTGCCTGGCCGGGCTGGAGGTACAGCGTGTATTCACAACACAAAGCACAAGACTTACCATAACTCCAAACATCACTCTGGTGTGTGTATGTTCTGTTCAGGATGGATTCAAGAGCCATCCATTTGATTGGTACCTGCAGAAGAAAAAAGTAGTAATGTAAATATCTTCAAATATTACAGTAATGTCTGAAAATGAAGAAAAAAAACCTTTGACTCCAATAGAAATGTATGCCTGTTGTACATACAGTATTTACAATAAGATCCTCTGACAAAAATGCACCTCCATGTTCTTACTTTGAGTACATCTGGACAAAAAGCTTGACTGGACCATTAAAACTACATATTTTCCAGCATAAATGCATCTTTCAATAAATGCAGCACTGTGCTCCTTCAGATTGTTTTTTCTGGCAACATCTGACAGGCCTGTTTGCAGGAGTGTTTTTATTTTCAAAGGATGAAGAGGAGGTTAACTGGCTCATTGATTCAGCGGTCTGCACACGTGCCATTGGCCTCTCACAGCAGTGTCCGTAATGGCCTGTTAAAAGGAGTAATATCTGTCTCTACCTTGGTAACATCCAGTCAATTTTGGCTTCTTTGCACAAAGTACTGCAGCACATTTTTTAACTGGAATCCAATAATGTTTTTACCTCAGCCAATGTGTAACTGTACTGTCACCTAGTGGTGCAGGATTGCAGTAGTCACACATACAGAAGTCCAAAGTTTTCCTCGCCAAAGGAGGCTTAAAGGGACAGTTCCTTCTAAAATCACTTTTCTGTTGGAAATATTTTGATGTAGGAATCAAATTTCCCTTTAAAAAGTCCCATAATAAATGGATATCTCTACTCAATTGTCTTTTACGCCAACACACGGCTTCAATGTTTAATTTACAACATGTTTCAGATAATGGTGATAAATTTAATGACAACAAATGAAGGAAATCAGTATCAGCAGAATGATCCATTCAGCTATATGTAGATGAATTTCAAAGAACTGGACAAGCAAAACTGCTTTCTGAAGCGAAACTGAACATTGTACGACATTATGAGTCAAACAAAAAAGTATATCCTCAATTTTGGAAAAAAATAAAACATATGTAATTGAGTTCTGATAACATAAGGAAACACACCAATGGAAGACCATATTATTGGATTTTTGGCCAAGTTAAGCAAATGAATACTATATTTGATATTTGGGAATTATACTATGGGAAAATGATGACATCACTGGGACCTACAGAAAGCATATAGGTCATCCTGTAATTACAAGTAAACACAAGCAGTTCACATTAAGGAAAACAGTCGCACAAAGAAACACTGATAAGAGAACTTATCTGATTTGTCATTTCTCTTCTCTCCGACAGCTTCAACTATTTATACTCACTTGCATAAGATACAATCAAAGCAAATCTACAAATGCAGAAATACCATCTTTCATGCCAACTTCATTCATCGACAGGAAGTCATTTGTCAAATTTGTCACAGGATATAAATGCACAAATTAGGCTGCAACAACTGATGACAATTTTAAAAAAATTAAGTTATAGGGCATAAAAAAATTGTTGTTATATGTTTTTGTGACCAACACTACTCCAATAATCTCCAACCAACCTTTCCTCCATCTGCATGGTACTCTTTCTCATCAGCGTTGAGGAGTTTGGCCAGACCAAAGTCAGTGATCTTGACATGCTGAGGAGTCTTCACCAGGACGTTTCTCGCTGCTAGGTCACGGTGTACCAAGTGGCGCTCCTCCAGGTAGTTCATACCCTTTTGTCAAACAAACGATGAAGTACAAGTTATTACGTAACCGCAGTGTTTTCTTTTCATAAGCTGTCTGATGTGGCATGGAAACTGCTTGATCAGACACGAACCGAAGATCTAAAGGCGTTTTCATGATGTCTTCACCACCTAATAAGTCAAATCATTCAACAGTCTTTGTTAGCAGTTCAAGAGTGTGTGTACTGTTCTTTCCAGCAGCTGCAACAACAAACAACTTGACTTGCTCTTGGTTTTATTATATGCCCTGAATGGCTAAAAAAAGAAACAAAAGAAGACATGGAATAAACATTATTGTTATTGCACAGACTCTGCCACGAGACTGTGTGGTTTTCTCTCACCTTGGCTATCTGCACACACCAGTTGAGCAGATACTGGGAGCCGATATTATCCTTGTTCTCTTTGACGTAGTCCAGCAGGCAGCCGTAGGGCATCAGCTGGGTGACGAGCTGCACTGTGGAGGTCAGGCAGATGCCAAGCAGACGGCACACATGGGGGTGCTCCACACTGGCCATCACGTAAGCCTCCTGTGGTGAGCATGTAGACATACAAATAGGTTTTTCTCATTCAATATTTTATGAAAAATTCCAACATATATATATACAAAATATCCCTTAAAGAGAAATGGCCTTCATGGAAATATGATAGCAGTTTTGGGTCATAAGGTTCATCATACCCAGCCAAGCGTAATTTATGTGGCTCATTTAAGAGCACAAACTCTCAGTCGTCATAACAGAAAAGCAACTTTTAAGAACAAACCCATGGGGGTAATCCGCACTGGCCACCAACAACAGGCTCCCAACAAAGAGACCCGTGCAAACTTCTCTTCAAACTGAGCCTTATTTAGTGGATTTCCTGTCGTGAGCGCATTAATTGCACCTCAAATATTTCCTCCATGACCATTACAGTATCAAAACTGTTCGGTAAATAACCACTTGATTGTTAGGCGCTCTGTAATTTTGACAGTCTGGCGAGAAAGAGGCTTCAAAGCACATTTAAAAAACAAGCCTCTGCCCTTAAGTCATGAAGTTCACAGGACGTGCATGTCCGCCACAACTTCCAGATGTACAGTGACTGAGCAACATGACCACAAAATCACAGGATCTGAGATGCACATTCAGCCGTTTGCATAATGCATTTTGAGCAGGCTGCTTTTTCTCAGTGCGGCTACACTGAGGCTGCATTCCTTTCCAGAACACCTCAGCCTTGGATTACAGAGCAACACCCACGCACAGCCCTCCAATGAGTTAAATCCCATTTCCTATAGCTCTGTCAGAGGGTAAATGTGTAGAAACATGACACATTCTCCATGACAAGGAAAATAAGTGGTCATTAGTTTCCAATAATGTTGCATGTGCTATAAATTACCGGACACATTACAGTTGAACTGACACCTGGAGAGCAATAATTGTCGCTCACTTTTTAATACAGTCAAAATGTTATAATTACTTTAAAATGTGCATCAAGTTTTTTACTTTTATACTACGTCATTTCCCACCAGTAGCACACACTTCACTGAATCACTTTTAAATGAATGCCTTTTTTTTAAAGGTCTGACTCAGTGTTACAGTAAGCTCAGAGTAAAAAAAAAAAAAAAAATGTACCACATAAATCAGTAACTTACGTCCAAGATCTCTTTGTTTGCTTTTGGTGATGTGGCTTCTCTCAAAACCTTGATGGCCACTGGGATCTTCACATCCTCTCCCTCTGGAACCCACAGGCCCTGCACGGACACAAGTTTGTTATTCTACAAGCTTCAATTACACCTGAATCATCACATGAACACAAGTGCATACGTGCAAATGTTATATTTACAGTATTTACAGTATAGTTACAAATGCTGACATGCACAGTATGTGCTGCATGAGTGGTAAACTGCCCACAGTCACTTTGTACTCTGCTATTTTTGTGAGGATCCTACGTTTCTCTGCAACCTGAGGTGGAAAATGACTCATTTACTTGAATACTGTGCTTGTACAATGTTATAGCTTTTGTGCTTCCATTTATGCTAATTTCATAATTTCATTGTCACAGATTAAACTACTCAACTACAACTCGACCAACTAAATATTTAAATTATGCTTATATCTTACTGCATCATAAAACAGTCAAATAATAACATTTATAATATAATATTATGGTACCTAACTAATACTTTTTGTTCTGACACTTTACATTTTGTTGCTGATAGTGTTAAAGTATTTAACTTTAGTAAAATGATGAATGTACGACATTTACTGTAGTGTTTAATAGTGGTAATATATTGGTAGTTTGACTTAATTATGAATGTCAATACTTCTTTCACAACTCTATAAACCTTTACCTCCAAAATCTAATCAGTTAAGTCCATTAAGTCAAATGGATGTTTGTGCCAAATTTGAAGAAATTTCTTCCAAGCGTTCCAGAAAGGAAGGCATAAAAGTCTTAGTAGAGACCAGTCTCTCTGCATATGAAATAATAGTCCCCACAGCGTCACTGTATAAACACATATCCCCACAATGAGATTAATACAGTAATATATATACACACATACTACGCACAGCAGTGAAAGTGAGAGTGGAGTCACTCACGCATGATCTGACGAGTCAAAAATGCGTCTTTTAATTGAAAAATTGACAACAGATGTAGATGAGTGAAAACACTGACGGTCGTTGGTTATGTAAACTTGGCGCATGCTGGGATCCTGAGCTCCAGCTCCAATAAAACTCAACGCACTGAGTGCAATGTTGACAACAAGGTGTTCGAGACACAAACCTGAAGCGTGTTATTACCTTGTAAACTGTACCGAACGCTCCTGATCCCAGCACTTTGATTTTCTTAAATTCGGGTTCCTTCAGGATCCGCAGCAGAGCCTGGTTTGGAGCCTCTCCGCTCGGAGTCAGAGGTTCAACCAACTGGGGAAAAAAAGGACCGAATATCTTACATTCTGTCACACGAACAGCACTAGTGAGTCTTTTTAGACTGTGTTATATAATAGACCAATATCTAAAAATCACACAGAAACTCAAATACTGTAAATACAGTGTGACAGTGTGATTGCACTTTCCCTTTCTAGCAACAGAAAACAAGCAAAAATTACTATCTCTGCATAAATCAGACTTGAATCTCTGTAAATTAACCCTAAAATCTAAAAAAACAGCTCCTGTCAACATCTTGACGCGTGGTGACTCAGTCTCCTCATCTCACCTCTCTCTCCTGCAGAAGTCTGCGCATGGTCCTCTTCCTCTTAATGTGGCGGCGGCGTAGCAACACAAACACAGACAGGCCTGCAATGAGCACCGCCAGCATCCCACCAACTACACCAGCCGCAATCATGGAAAGGCCAGAGGAGCTGAGAGACAGGTGGAAGATAATTTAAGGATGCAGACAGAAAACAGAGCGCATTTACAAATTCAATAAACAAGCAGAGATGAGATTAGAATGTCTAACTTTAACTAGAATCAGTGTTGCTGTAGTTACTCACATTTTACTCGGGCAGCCAGCGAGCCCAGGCCCCATGCACCTGTAAAGAGTCAAACAGGAAGAATCTCATATTACGATACTATCACTTCCATATTGAACTGCAAAGTCATAAAACAAAAACCAACATAAATCAAAATTTTTGTTTCCTAACACATTTCATTTCACTGTTGTGAGTAAAAAAACAGTAAAAGCTCATTTCTGCCAGCAAAAGCATCAATGTTTTAAATTACTAAATTACTTGAATGCATCAGTCACTGGGGTCTGATTTGTCTATGCAGTAGTAGCGAACTAAGCATAATTAGTTTGATATGTACAAGTGCTGCACAAATTGGAGCTACTTGTACTAATGTACTTTGAGCTTTTCCATTTTATGCAACTTTCAACTCCACATTTTGGGTCAAATATTATACTTTTTACCACATTTGTCTGACAGCTACCTGTAACTTCCTGTCCAGTGAATACCATTTATCTCCAGATTTGATGAACAAACATATGATGATCTAATAGAATATGATGCTTTGCTGTAGGTTAAACTACCCAACAGAGCATTGGCACAACTTTAAACATCTACAGCAATGAAATGCAATCTACACATTTATGCAGCATTATTAAAAAATATGAAACCAAAAACATCCTAAAAACAGTAAAACACTGACAGGGAACATTTTATGGCATACTTTAAGTGCATCTTGCTGATAATAGTTACATACTCATTTTAAATGCAGGATTTAAACTTGTAGTGGTGTTTCTACTGTTTGGTGTTCATGCTTTAACTAAAGTTGCAAAGGATCTGAATACCTCTATAGTTTATTAATATCTAATCATATTTTACTTCATAAAAAAAGCTGTACAAGATGGGTACCAAAGCCACACAAGATGTTGTTTATAGGACGTTCTGGTATCCCTGAAGAACAGTAATGAATGGCGATAATCCATCAATGTGAACATTATGTCTGCTTTCATTCAAAGTTATTTTTGTTCTGTTCTATAATCCAGTGCAGACCTCTATCCGCTGAAATCAAAATGAACTGGAAAAACTGAAAATGAAATGGAAACTCGTTGCAGAAGCATCCAGAAATCTACAAAATGATGTTATGCTTTGGAAAGAAGAGCAAAAGTAATAAAAGTAACAATGTATGACACAATGAAATAAGGACAATATGAAATCACTAGTATATTCCTAGAATTTAAGTCCTCAACACTCCTCCTAAACTGTCAGATTTCATCATTAACCTCAGCAATCACTGCCTTAAGTTGTGAGCCAACTTCTCTCTCCCCAATCTGTGTCAGCAGAACCACAGATGACCCTCCTGGCTTGGATCAAGTTACTGCATCAACATTACGACAGGCAAATGTTTGCAACACAGAGACAGTCAGTGCCAGTTCCCAGGTCGGCTGATCATTGCTCTTACCCCTGAGTGCAGTTCTTGTGGCAGAGCCTGCACACTTTCATCGCATCTGCGTATTTCCACACAAGCATGTCGTCCTCCCCTGGCACTCCTTGGGGACATCGGGACACGCAGAACAGGCCGTCTTGGTAGTGGGCACACTTAGTGCAGTTACCAGAACCCTGGAAGAAACATAAAAAACCATGATGTTTACAACTCTCTTGAGAGGAGGAGTAAATATTATGTAAACTGCCCTGTCTCATAGTAATAATTCCTCAAAGCAAGCTGTGTCCATCTTCCTCATAAAGATGCAAATGTTTGGACATGAAAACCCACTCAGAAATGTTAGGAGGTTTTTGGGTTAGGCCACAGAAACTCTCCTCTCTGAGAGGCTTGCAAACTTTCCACTTCTCTGATCAATAATGATACCCTACATTCCCGGAGTCAACCACAAAAAAAGGGTTGGAACTTGTTGTTTTCAGTCAAAGATGAGATTATAAGCATTTAAGAGTGAGACTGTGTGCCAACTATCACGCAGCCACACCCCTCATCCCAAACACAACATGCCTTGTGGCTGCAATGCGTTATGGTCTAATAAAGCTGCTGTTGATAGAGAAATTGGTGGCGCCGGCTGACGCTACTGAAACAGATTTCATGCTGCGTAATTATTCATTTGTGTTCTTTGATTCTGAGTGACTGACACAAAAAAACAAGTCATTTATTGCTGACATTTTAGAAAAATGCTACCAAAGCTGTTCTGCGGAAGTTCAAGTGTTTTTTTTTTTTGTGTGATGTTTGTTCTAAAATTTTAGTGACACACATACAGGCGCTCTGCAGGTCGAAGTCCCATTCATTCGTCGACACTCGGGGTGACACTCCACGCAGGTTTTATTCACGACGACCTCCCGCGGCTCTCTGCAAAAACAATAACAAAGCTGACAGACTCTCCCCGCTGGCGCGCCTCATTTCAAACAGTTACATGTGAAGTGAAATTCTTGATCCCTGTTTTTGAGGGCACAAGTTAAATTGTAAGCATGTCGAGATTCAATGTTTGACAGAGATGTGCTAAGATAAACAGATGTGAGTGAATGTGCCATTCCAGCTACAATGTTTGTCTTATATATCTACTGGAGGTTTAACTTCAAAATACTTTGTCTTTGAATTGATTCAATAACAAATCCCTGATGTCTGATGTCTTGTCTGGAAATGCTCGTGGTATGAAAATAGACTTTGAAGGAGTTAACTGCAGAGCACACAGATCTGATGATGAGGCTGCTTGTTTGTCTTAAATGAGGAACGCTGCATTTCAAAGCTTAAAAAGGCATTAAAACCCAGATTCCTCCCTTACCCCTCCAGGATGTTGCAGGAGTCAACACAGCTCCCATCATGGCTGTAGTCACGGCAGGCGAAACACATGTCGGGGCCGGGGCCCCAGCAGCCGTCCGTGGTACACTTCCTGTCACAAGTGTTGTTCCTCAGGGCTGAAAACAGACATACAATCTCAAGAAGAGATCTTTCCCGCATAATTATCCACTTTTGAAATTAAACTTCTTTAATTAAATCTGGCTCCTGCATTGCGTAATCAGAAGCTACAAAACAAAACAACACAAAAAAAGGATTTGGCTGAATTAATCGTTAAAGAAATTCAATTTACCACATGTGGCAGCATCAGCGTTTTCATCTATGTTTGCACTTTGGCTTTCTGATCTGAAGAGCCTCTTCCAGTGGCTTTCGGCGGTGTAGCACAGGTTCGGGTTCTTGATGATGACCACGTCCCCGTCGCTGATTTCTTTGAGGGAGCGAAGGCCCAAGGAGCTGATGCCGAGCTGAGCCATTATCACACTTCGAATTCCACTATCAAAGAGAAAAAGGAGGAACAGGAAGAGAAGAAGAACAACAAAAGGAAACATTTAAAGACAGGCTTGAATAACACTGAAGAACAAATTAATTTCTTGTGATCCAGCAGGTGTGAATCTTTACAAGGTACATACCGTTTAGTTCGGCCTCGAACGATTTCCAGATTCTCAAAAGGACTGAGTGAGCTCATGCTCTCTGGCCACGTCTGAATCAACAAGTACCCTGAAGCAACAAATGGATTGTTAACCGTGAGACTCTTCAGTGTGCTTTTAATGTGTCATGCATTACTCAGGTATGATGCAGTCTTACCGGTAATTTCCTTAACTGTCTTAAACACATCAAGCTGGGTTGGCTCCAACTTTGGTGTTTTGGTGTATGTATCCCTAAACATAACAACAGTGCACATGTTACCTGCTGTTGGTACAAACACAGACATGGAGGCTGTGCAGCTGTTAATGTCTTTTACTTACCCGTGAATCGAGGTGTGGATGATCGCAATGTTACCATTGATTTTTGTGCAGTTTTTAAAGGAGTCGATGTTGGAGGCGTTGACGGACAAGATATGTGTCAAGTTTCCTGTTCCGAGTCCATCACACACTGTAAACAGTTAAGAAAATCAGTCAAGATTCGCTTTTAAAGCTCCTGACTGCACTCTGCAGTAAACTTGTTTTTTTAGTCTATAGAAGCAGCAGTATTTTACTGTACTTTACAGTCAAAAAGTAAAGTAAAAGTACAAATTACTATAAGCAAATGTATCAAAAGTAAAAGTATTCATTATGCCAGCAGTATTTTCCCATGTAAGTATCAAATTAGCATGCAGGAGGCTGCAAAAGTGAGTGCACAATAAGGATTATTCCAGTATTACCAGGATTATAATAATGGTGCTAGGATGTGTGAATGCCGCGGGCAAACAGGACAAACATTTGAGGGATTAATATGTTAACACTGTTTGTATAATCAATAAAGTAAATTTTGTACTCTTTGTTTTTCATTACTGTTTGCAGCCCCCTGTATTTTATACCAATACTGGATTATAACATAGAATAATACCATTAATGTGGCAGTAGCATTAGCATGTTGTCGTTGGTCAAGGTGAAGCTAATTTTAACATCATTTTACATACTATTGTGCAGATTTATTTATAACAATGTATCATAATTTGATGAGTTGCTCTGTATGTAAAATATGATGTATTTTATATTAAACAGTGGCAAACCCACCCACTAGCAACAGAAAAAAATAGTTCTCACTAGTTACTTGCAATTGCATATTTCATTTGTTTAATTTGTACTAAAACTGAAGAGTAAAGATTAAAGTTGTGGTTTGGAGTTATGTGTTTCCCAGCTGCTGACACTAACAGCTAACTTCACACTTACCAACTCTCAGTGAGAAACTGAATAAGCGTATTTCTCAAAATGTTAAAAAGTAAAAACACTGGCCTGTAAAATGTTGTGAAGCTAAAGTTCGAATAGCATAAATGGAAAAAGTCCTTTGAAGTGTAGCAAAGCACAGTACTGAAAGGGGAGTTGTTTAAGTGTGGTTGTATGCGGTACATATCCACGGTCTTTCTCAAACTGTCCTTTAAAGTTCATGTACTTGGTTCACCATTGTCAACCTGCTCTGCATATATGAGTCAGAAACGTGTCCCCAGGTTGCACAGTGACAGTTTAACCCCCGTACCTTTTGGACACAGTCCATCACACTTGGCGCACTTCCTGATTCCTCCCTCGTCCACCTCGTACGTGTTAACGCTGCACGTCCGCACACACGCTCCATGATCAGTTACTACGTAGTTATCTGCAATGATTCCAAAAGACAAGCCCATGGCTTCGTTATCATGTTTAATTTAACATTTCCAGACTGGACAACATTAAAATAGATCTAAATGTGCCTTTGAGTATTTTGAGTATCCACTGAGAAACACTGGGACAGACCCGTGGAAGTTAAACTGAGAGAGAACAGTTGTTGCATTAACACGCCCTGAAACTCAATCATTTTCTTTCCTTGTTTCGACAGTTTATAATTAAACTTAGACAAACTGTAACTACTCAATGTGTAACAACCCTCAAGGACAACCTGGGCACTTGTTCAGCATGCCACCATGTGAAAACACTTATAATCATGCATGATATGTTTCATGTTGTGAATAGTGATTGGCTATAGTTTCAGAACAATTTTAGCTAAAAATTAAATAAATTGAGAATAAGTTTCTTTGTTTGTTGGTTCTTACGTGGGCAGCTCTTGACACAGGTGGCCCCGAAGTTGTACTTTCCATGTGGGTTGGGTACCAGCTGGTGCAGGTTGGGGTCGTAGCGCATGAGGCCCGGGCAGGAGTCCTTACACACCCCGTCGTCCTGGAAGTCCCGACAGGCCTGCAGCACAAACAACAGTCATCCAGTACACAGATCCTCACTCTAATGATAACACTGCATTCCTCTACAGCCGGGGCTTAATCCTCAGAGCTGCACTGAGAGCGAGAGCAGACGCTGGTACTCGAGGCACTGCCAGATGAAAGATTTAATCAGTAGTTATGTGTCTCATTGGTACAGAAACCAATAACAATACTTCTGATCATAAAAACAGATGCTGCTGAATGTTTTGTTGGAGGCTTCTCATCCAGATTTAAAGCCGACGAATGAAACAGCCAGTGTGTTTTGTTGCTTAAGCTTCTCTCCTCTCAGGCTACTTTATCACATCCCGGCTCCTGCCCACCATGTGAAGGTGTCTTTCACTCACCAGGCAGTCGGTGGGTCGCGGTCCTGTGCAGCCGGCAGCACAGTGCTCATTACAGCAGTCGCTGGGTGACGGACCTTTGCATCTCTTAGAGCACTGCTGTGCACAGTTCAGCTTTGTTACTGCAAATAATAACAACATAAAGTCAGTGGAGTGACCCTGGACAAGTATTGTTTTCTACTTCAAAAGTCAATGACTATTACCTCAAAATCCAAACCGTTTTATGATTCATTTACTAACTAATACAAAACAATGCAGACCACATTATATCATATACATACTATACTGAATTTTACCATTTACCATATTTTTGTACCATATATTATTATTACTACTGGAATTTATATTACATTGTACCTTATACTGACATATATTATTCCCAATGCGATATTGTACTGACTAATACTATACTTAATGTTATACTGTCTTAAAACATCAAAATCTACATAACATTATTATATTTTTTGTACTATTACTGCTATTGCTCTAAATTTCAACTTATACTATATATTATGCATCATGCTATACTATACTATACTGTATATTAAAGAATACTAGAATAAAAAATGTTATATTGTGTGACCATAACATATACTATATTATATTACTACTTTGCTTTATTAATGCAGAGAATCATCATGAATCACTCACAGGTCTGACAGTTTTCAGGTCCGGGTGCCCAGCATGAGCCATTCAAGCAGCTTACGTCACATTTTTTACCTGTAAAAGCACCACAAGGAATGAACAGGGTGAAATTCTTAGTTTATGCCCTTGAAATTCTTTAACAGCACACAAATCAACTGAGTTTATGAATTGTTGTGGCGTCTTCGCCTCCTGCTGTGAAATGTTTTACTCACATCGCGGATGGCTGGTAGCCAGTGGGAGCACCATTTTGGGTTTGTTCTCAGCGTTGACAATGTCAAACCACTGTATCGTTTCCACATTGCACGGCTGGTTGGTCCCAAACTTTACACCTCCTTTAAGTATTTCTGCAAAAGAAAACCACCCACTGAGCTGCAGGAATTACACAACACCTTTACAACACACCAGTATATTTATTTTTACAGCTTTATAATTACACAGAGATCTCGTGAGAAAATCTGTCACAGAAGAGAAGGAGAGGTGGACTCACCTGTCAGGCTGGTCAGAAGGAGCTCATTGGTGCCCTGACCCGTAGTTTTGTCGTAATTGGTCAGCACAGCGAGGCCAAACATTCCCTCGTAGAGTGAATGACCTCGAATGATGCGCAGGTTCTGCAGAGGAATCCTGGATGCCGTGTTGAGGGCGATGAGCACGTAGCCGCCCACTTCTTCAATAGACTGTGGGGGGAAAAAGGTATCAAATGTGCAAAGTCAAAAAGTAAAATGACATAGGTTAAAAAAAAATGAGTTGATGTGAATCCTTAAAACACAATATGGAGAAAATGGCCATTCATCATAATGGCAGGGTAAAGAAATTATTTGAAATTAATGTAAATTACTGTATTATTAATATACTAGCCCTACTCAAAAACACAAACGGCAAAACGTATTTGCAACAGGCTGCTGATACATAATGAGAGATAATATTGTTTTTATATCCTTACTGAATAAAGATCATCCCTTTACTGCATTACCTTTTGAGTCATATTCAATTCTGTCATCTTTTTAGAGTAAGAGATGTTTGAAATAACAATTTTGCCAAAAGCCGATAGCTGAAACAGATGTTCTTGCTGCTGTTGTTGTTCATTTCAAGGAAACGGGGACTATAACTTAACTATAAAAGCGATTAAAAACATGTGCTTTTCATACAGAACACAGCTAATATCTAATCTCTGGTTTCACTCCAAGGCAGCGCAATACTCCCACACAGCAGACATTTTCTGTCACTTTTATTTGTAAATAAACTACACATGCACACAGCCTTTTATGTCACACCAGAGTTGTTCAGTCAGTGGCTTCTTCTCAGAATCAGTAGCAGCATCTGCTCGCTACTGTTGTTCAAGTCACACCGCAAATAACTAACACAAAATTTAGCCAGCACATGATTGATCGTCACTGCTAATGGTGAATGTCATGTTATTTGCAGGGGAACATTGTCCCATACTAATCTCTGGTTTATGAATAGATGCATACTTAACTATGAATTAGACATTTTTCCCAAAATTAATATGTACAAGAGGGTGCAACTTTAGCTTTCACATGCTGAGTAGTATGCACGGGTCGTCCTCTCTGACTACATCCAGCCTAAACAACCTCCACCGATTACATGAAAAATCATTTGCAGCTCTTATTGAACTGAGCGTAAGATGACAGTGATGTGAGTATCAGCAATTTGATCTTCTCTCATCTGAGTTGTGACAGCTGCTGGACAGCAAGCAGACATTATTTAGAAAGATTTGTATCAGTGAAGATGAAAACGTGTGGGGGATGAAAATAGTTTTTTTGAAAAGTGAGGGAGCCTCTTTAGCCCTTGGGACTACTGCATGATATCTGCTGACTGTATGTTATTCTGTGTTTGCAAGCTTGCATGTGAGTGCGTGTGGTCCCTCGTCACATCTGCCCAGTGTTCACAACCTTGTCGTTACAGCTGGGGTTCAAGCAAAGCCCCAACCAGAGCGTCATAAACACACTGAATCATCTGTCACTGTGGACTCACTCTGCACTGATTTTAATTATCTGTACTGAAGCGATAAGAGCAGTGAATAGCCTGCAAAGATCCAGGAGAGATTGCCTGGCAAATTGGATTCAGACCACCAAAGAGATGATAGGAAACTTATGTGCACAACGGTCTTTACCGAGAGGAAGGACAGGTCACGGTGGTCCTCCATGTAGGTGATCTCCAGGTTCTCCAGGACCACGGTGCAGTTACTGTAAGTCTTCACCATGTTCAAGTAGTGGTCCTCTTTGGAGCCCAGAAGGTTTAAACGGTTGGTGATGCCTTGGCATACTGCAGGGAAAGACAAACACAAAATTATGTTGGATTTATTTGAAACACAAGATACACACTGTTTGTAAATCATCTGCAATGTCACAAAAGCATTTATCCAAGGCCCACAGTGTCAGAAAAATCCACTGCTTATGTAACACCCTGGCTCAATTTATCACTGTGTGCGTCTCTGTTTGTGAATCTGGTCTGCCGAGTCATAACTTGGCCAACTTTCATGTGAAAATAATCGTTCTGGGTTACATCTACAATAGGAATCAAATCTCAGCAACCCAGCGAGTTCTGGCTCATGAGTCAAAGTGAGCTGGCTGTATTTATACTGGCGACGGCCTGAATCTTTCCACTGCTATGCGGGCTAGTTAAAACAACCGCCGCGACCGGCAACTCAGGGCCCGTTGTGTCATTTCAGAGAAAAGATGTGGTGTGTCACAGATTCCATGAGATTTGTGAGTACGTTACTTGGGGGAATTTTAGCTCTCTAAAGCTCATAATTGATAACGGCCTCAATAACTTCAGCCGGGTTTAAGCATATCTGATTTTAGGGCAAGTTCCTGACATGACTTAACAACAAAATAGGGCTTACATGAAATGCTGATCCATGCACTTTCTCTGGCTCTCAGTGCCAATAACAACAAAGTCATCGATAGAGAGATTCACAGGACTTTTGTGGGCTGATAATGCAGCCTATCTGGCCTCATGCAATAAAGTGTCTGGATAAGGAAGGCAGTATTACTGATAAGTGCAGAGACACAGGAGGCCTTTTTTTCTAATGTAGTTTTTAAAGAATGCATGTGTTAAGAGAGCAGGTCCTCTTCCTCTATTCAATCGTCTCCTGAGCTGGTCAGACAGGTTCTGACTGGTAATGAGAAAGAGTCAGCTGGGTTTAACATTGTGCCACCCTCCTAAACACACGCACACAGAGACACACATTCACAGCCACACACACATAAGAAGTATCTAATTCATTTTTTCTCTTTAAAGTCTTTTATTTGAGTAATAGGTTGAGAAAAACAAAAGATTCTTCCCCTCGTTTATTAGAAATGTCGGCGCTGGTGTAATGTCTCCTGGGTCACATTCCACAACGTGTCTGCTCTTGACTGCAAAGAAAGCCAAAACACAGGCTCCCAACTCTAAAACACACCTCATGACACTGTACATAACAGTTAACTTAATTGCACTGCGGCATTTCTGATGTGCCAATTTGAAAAAAAAAAAGAAAAAAGAGTCATAACATCATCTTTCAGCTCAGTCATACTCATATCTTGAGCCAATATTTTGTACTTTTTCTCTTCCACTGAATTTTACTCATGTTGTTGTTTTGAATTCACACAAACCAACAGCCACAGCGCACCGAATCAGTGAGAATTAGGCACAAACAGCTGTCTCCCGCCCTCCCTCCTCTTCCTCCTCATTACTTTGTCCCTGAGGGATCTCCCTGACATGAACCCTGCAGTCCAGCCGCCTCACGCCCAGGCAACAGAGGCACACCAGCAAAGGCAAGCTGACCGTTTTAATTAGAGGAGCCATGTGAAATATAATTAGCCCCCTAATTATTACTCAGACTGAGAAACTGTAATAAACAAAAAGGCTTGTCATGAGTGTGCAGCTGTGAATATTAATCAACCTGATTTGGATGTTCTGAATGACAGTTTGCTAATAGGGAGGCTGATTATGGTTAATTAGCGTGTTGTATTACCATATACATTGCATCTTTGAATATCTCTCAGCCTGCTTCCTGTCTGAGTGTTTTTCTTCAGTTAATATTTATGATGAGTCGTAAAGGTTGCATGAGGCAGGTGACTAAAGGTTCAACAAACTTCCGCCCACAGAAGTAAAGACTTGAATAGTGCACAAGAAAGAAGAAAAAAATACTTGATTGCTCAAGCAGGCAGCCGTAGATCCACAGTAAACATTCTCCTCTGTCCACTTCTTGATTTCATAACTCAGGTGCAGGTGGTAAATGACCTGATATAGCATGACCATAAACCAACTTCCTCATTGGGCTGTAACCCATGAGAAAGGAACAAGGTCAGGCTGTAGCTACATAGAAGTTATTACTGAGAGATAGCTTCTTATTTCTACCTAGACATTTATTTTCTTTTAACAACGCAGCCTTCTAAAAATTCTCATATACAGTATCGGAGTTAGATGTATCATAAAAGTTTGAGCAACTTGTAAACTACCTTTCTGCTAATTGAGTCAGACTTGTGCGTTCGGGAATATGCAGATCGGAAATTACCTGGAACCCTGTTTTTTCCATAACATCTGATTCAATTTTGACTCATCAAATTCAGAGGTTAACAGGAGCAGAGCTTACCGTCTGCAATCTGCTTAAAAGCAAGGGTGGGGCCCGCAGTGATGTAAGTGATACTGTGACAAAGACTAATTACAGATTGCTTCACTTCCTCCAGCTGTATTGTCGTCACAAAATGTTCAGGAGGTAACTTTAGGAGAAAGGAGTGGCAGATCTGGTATATCTCAGCTTTAGTACTGTAAGCATATGTGTGTGGGTGTGTGTACAGGCGTGTGTGCAAGCGTGCAACTCATATTATTCCTAGGATTGCCCTGTGCTGATCAGCACCCAGGCAGAGCTAGACAAAAGACTCGATAAACCCGATCATTAGTCATCTAAGCTTGTTGAAATGTGCGGTCGCATATCACTCTTTTGATGTTTACTTGGGGACTAGTGTTGGAAGTCAAGGGTGTGTGGGCAGATATTTGTTTCTTGAGGCTATAGGATCTGCGCGACTGCAGAAAAAGAGACTGCCTAAACTAATTATGTGAGATAATTAGCTCATTGTTCAAGTCCACGCTCAATACCGCACAGATTGCACATGCAACTGTTATAGAGAATGCAGGTCAGATCTGTGTTACAATCACCTGTGCTTCTCTCCAAGAGCAGGAAACTGAGGAATAAATACTAAAATCTTACCTTACAATGCTTCAAAATGTGTTTAACCTTTACTTTTTAAGTCTAAAATTTGCATGTTAAGTGCGAAATCACAGGAAAACATCACTACAACATAAAAACCTAAGTAAAAGTGGACATTTGTGTTAAATGAATGTCACTTGTGACAAAATTGGAGCTTAAAGGCATACTATGCAGGAATTGTTGCTTACAGTTTGTAAATACAGCACTCAAACATAGCAAATATTTGTTTACTGGTATATTGTTGTTCTGAATGTTGTTTACAGCACCTTTAAATGACTCATTAGGGAATTATAATTATTTGATTTCTGAGATTTGATGATAAGGTTGATACCACGTTCATGTCTGTACAGTAAATACGAAGCTACTGTAAGCAGGTGGCTAGCTTAGCTTAGCATAAAGACAGGAAAAAGCGGGAAACAGCTAGCTTGAATCCATCCAGTATATAAGACGGTGAATTGCTGCTTTTACATTTTGGTTTCTGGTTGGATTAAACAAACCAGCTATATAAAGAGCCAAGCTAGCTTTTGCCTTCTGTTTCCAGTTATCATGCTAAGCTAACCAGCTGCTGATTGTAGCCTTATATTAAAAGGACAGAAGGCATCATGGAGTGGTATCAATGCTTCCATCTAAGTCTACAAGAAAATGAATAAACATATTTCCCAAAACGTCGAACTTTTCCTTTTAAAGCTTTCCAAAAAGTGATGTTTACTGAAGGGCTATTGGATTGCATATGTACTACAGGTGTTTGTGTTACTATGTCCATCTCCTCTATTTTGTAAGCAAGCAGTGTGGGGACCAAACTTTAAAATATAAACTTTTTCTTTCAACTTTGAAGTTGAAAACCTTATTTGACAAAAAACAGGGAACGAGGGAAGTAGGGTATAAAACCAAAGTCATGGAAGACAAAAGTTACAATAAATATTTGAGACACATTAACTAAACATGGCAGGATCAAATGTACAATGTTAAGTACCAAAACTGAGCAAAGGAAAGAAAGTCTGCCATAAATCCACATTTTGAGGTCTCATTTGTATGTTTGGATGGTCATGAGAGGAAACACTGAATGTCCACAAAGCAAACCAAACTTTCCAGGGACACGGGAAAAACTTCCCGAACTCATCTAATGGTTTCCTTTGGTACGCTGAGCCATTTACTATACATCTAAATCATCGTGTTTTATACCTTTCTACAGACAGCAGAAATGGCTCTGCCGCGTTCTCTTCCTCTCACTCACGACCTGAAATTGAATTACGCTGTGTCCAGAGTCTGATAATTACATTATCTGAAAACTTATACATAATTAAAGGGAAGTAACAATGCTAACTGACATGACTTGTTTCTTTCTCTCTCCAAGTCAACAGCATTACGGCAAAGTATCTTATCTAACTCAATCTGCAGTGTTCCTCCGCTGATAACAGATCGATGCCAAGATAAATTCCCTCATTTAGAGGTGAATTATGGTTTAGTCCCTCATATATCTCTGCACGCATGGAAAGAGGACGCTGATTACAGAGGGGAAAAAAACACATTCTGCTTTTCCTGCCCTCAGTTTAAAATCGGGGCTCGCTTGGGGTTGCCTTGACTCAAGTTTCCAGACCCCCAGATTCCAGGGAAGCATAAATCTCTTAAAGCCCACTATCAGTGAATGAAGAGGAAAAAAATCCACTTCCTCGATTTTTTTTCAGCTCATACTTCCTCTTCTTATGTTTTCTGGCCCAGATTCAGGACAAGATGAGGGATTGAATGTCATATAGAGGCATAACCAGCAGCACAAGTAGTCATGTGTGCATTCTTTGGGGGCGTGGACTATTATATGGGTATAAACACACTTTGTAGTTGGACATAAAAAATCCTGATATCCTGCTCTCTGTACAGGGGAAACGCAATCTTCCTTTGCGTGGGAGATTCATCAATCCCTTAGAGAAAACATCTTGGGGCCTCAGAAAAAGAGGATACCCCCCCACTTTCCCTCCCTATCCCCAGTGAATGCAGCAACACAAGTCCCTTTGACATCACAGGAAGTTGATCTTTGCACAGGGTCAGTTCCAGACGGCTACCCCGCGATGCTGAACCAGATGGTAGCTGATTGTCGTCTCCAGGGGAGGAGGACAGTCTGAATCTAACTTTATGTACTATTGAAGAAAGAGAACTGATGGAAAGGAAGCGAGAAAAAAAAAAAAGTCAGGAGTGGTTTGTGGTTGAGCCAAGCGAGCTGTAGATGTGGGACGTAGCAGCCGGCTGTGGGTCAAACTGTGGAAAGGGGGTGTTAAAGCCTCACACTTGATGTATGAACGTGGCTGACCTTTCCCTAAAGGCTAACAAAGGGGACCAAACGCTGGAGCGGCCAGCTGTAGAACACAAGCAAACGAAGCATCCCACATGTCCTCTAAACAGTTCAACCCCTCGCCGGCCCTGCCTGAGTTTGAGCGCAGTCAGTGAAGTTTAGTCTGTTAAAAGCTCTGCAAAGTGACCAAATAAAGACCAAAAAGGCTCATGTTTACTCTCCGCGCCTGAAGAGCACTCTCTACCAGTCAGTGAGACACTCCAGATACCTGTGGCTGGGTCCATCATAATGTTTACTCTCCACCTCAGCGTGAGGAAACCGTGGATTTAGGTTCTGCACAAACACAGGAATACAGTATGTATACTCACACTTCTGCATACTGTGATCAGCATTTCTAAGACCTTAAGGCGTACAAATGAGTCTGTTTGAATGCACCATTTAAAAGCCAGAACCAGTTAAAGTTTCTATATGAGATTGTGAACATTAGAAGCCAACAAACTACTTGCTATAAGTTAATGTGAAGGATCGGTGTGTGTTGCAATTCAAACGTTCTTTGCTTTGGTAGCTGCTGCATGCTGTTAGTGCATGTAAAACTAATGCCTGTGTGTGGCCAATGTTGGTGTTCCAGGGTGACATCTAGTATTTCTGATGATTGTATATAGAGACCATAATTTTTATGGCAACAAATCCTTCAGTAGATAGTTCCAATGGAAACTGTTCCCACTGAAGTCTGTGGATTATTCACAACATCTGGGACATTGTTTTTGGAAAGATGTCGTTTTTCTTCTTTCTTTTATAAGCTACAGGAATCAATATTTTTTATCTATTTATATGAACAATGGGCCAGATGACTGCATGATGTGAAAAAGTTGATTTGTGTAAACACACTGACATAGAAATACCACCCAACTTGGCAGTTTTAGGGATCTTTGAAGCGTTTTTCAGCTCATTCTTTTGGTTATTTTGGCTCACGGCTTTACTATTTTTGGTTCACTCTCCAGCTACAGCGGACTGAAAAAGTTAGCGGCTAGCTGGGGAACATACAGAAGTGGAACATTTAGCAGCTAAAGACTTAGATATTGTCATAAGAAGTTAAAGGAAACCAACACAGAGCTAAAGTGACATTGAATATTATTATTGTGTGTTCTTGTAGCCTGAAACACATGAATGAAATGCTAACTGTGTCCTATGTCTGCTTGATGATAATATGATAATCTGTCAATATTGTGTTTACAGCTTGTTTTTTTTCCAGTGTTGAGGGCACCTGAAACTAATTTCTATTCACCTTCATTGTACTGGAGTGAAAGCAGAAAACTCACAGATGGATATCTTAAAAAACAGGGGGAAAAATGATTTGCATGGCTGCCAACAGAGGTTAATGACAAAATGTGTAGTTTTGTTTTAGTAATTACAGTGAATCAACTATTTAATTTAGAAACATATCCATTTATTACGTAGTTACTGACCTACAAGAGGCGCTTTCATTGCATTCATGCTGGTTATCGTTTGAACTACTGCTGTGAATAATCAACATGCTGCGCATTTAGCTCAATAGTCAATGATGCATTCATTACCCAATAGTGATATCCGTGGCCGAAGAGATAAATTAACAGGAAAATGCATCGAAAAAGGCATAAATTACCGGGCACCAAGTTGATTTATTGGAGTTAGTTAAACACAGCTGCACTGCTTTTACTCTCCAGCTGTGACCGATATACAAGGGGCCCAACATGATGGCCCAAATAATCAAGAAATACATATCATTAGTCTGACAATTCTCCCACATGCCCTGTTGGAAAGTCCATTAGTCCTCCATAAAGGCACCAAACAATCCCACTCCTGTTACCCAAAGCTAACACTACCTCCGTTAGCCCCAGCCCCATTTAAATTCCAATAATGCACCCACCATTCTCCTGAAATGTTCCAACATTCAACCCACTTCCTCTTTAACGTCCAGACATTCTCCCTATTGAAGCCCATTCTAGCCAAGACAACCCCCACCTCCCCTATTTTTTTTTCCCTTTCTCCTTCCCTGTTAAAACCATACTCCTCTTCAATCCCACAGGAAGCACAGGAGGAAGACTGGAGAGGGAGTGGGCGGCGAGCACACTGCCGCTAACTCACTGCTCAATGTCTTTTTCACCCCCCCTCTCTCTTCCACAGACCGTCACTAAGCCATGCCTGGAAAAGAAGAGCGGAGGAAGAGAGAAAGAACAACAACAACCACAAGCGAAGAAACCCACACATTTCACACATCATTCCAGCAGGAGAAAGCAGCTGTGATTCGGGAATCCCCTGTTGGTTTAAGCATTCCCAGTGCAGAGCAGCAGGCCCATATTGGAGCACATCAGCAGAGAGGACAGATAACTCTCACTCACTGGACTCCTCACTTCATCTAAACAAAGGAGATAGACGCTCTTTGAGGCAGTCATTCTGCTTAAGGGTTTCTTATTTTTAGCCAGATTGCTGACAGGCTCATTTCTGTGTAGGTCTAACCGCTGTTTCGCAGCGTTGCCTGCCAACAACTCTGTTACCGCCTTAGTCATTTCTCTAGCAACTCTGCCCTGCTGGAGTCTTCTCAGAGAGAGACCCCATAAAAGGAATATTCTACAAAAGCCCTGGGGTTTGCATTAGTAATCTTCACTCTGTTGCTCAGCCCTTACTCACTTTTTCAACCTCTGGTTTACACATCAGCAGGCCCTTAAATCCACTGATGAGTAGTTTCTTCCTCATCGACACTGGCAGAGGGCAAGAGTCAGGGACAAACGGAGCCCTGGGAATAAGTTTGGACACCAGAGGAGCTCTCATAATTTTCAACACTCCGAAAGGGGATTTTGTTACATGTTGCGTTGCACTCGCCAAAAGCATGACCAATTTAATTTGCCCAGGAAAGCTCCTAAGAATTTAGCCACATCTTCCTGTTGACACATCAAACTGAAATGCTTGAAATGCAACGGGGCGCCGCTGCCAAATACTTGGGGCCCCGGAGTGCTCCGTTATATTCTTCAGAGTATTTTCAAAACAACTCTATTGCCACTGAAATAGTGTGAGCAGCAACGACTGACAAAAAATGGTGCTAGGTTTTCATCAAACACCTCTCCCACAAGCCCACGGCTCAGATTTCATCCATTGTTAACGTACGGGACATCATCCTGTTCCTGACGAGAGAAAAAAAAGGCACATCACACATGGTTGACAAACCTCAGAAACAATGTGCTCGCTTGTTTAAGACGATTATGACTGAGGAGGGTAGTTGTTTCAAAGCCGCCCCCTCACTACAGAGACACACAGGGGCTTTTGCACGACCTAGGTTCTGGCTGCTTTGCATCAGTCATCAAAGGCATCAGACTTGGCAGGGTAGACACTTTTCTCACTATCAGCTACACTGGTGAACACAAGGACTCTGGCTTAGAATCGCTGTGTATGGAAAGCACACTACGACTGCTACAGAGATTGGACAATCAGTGTCAGCGCCAGGATACAGAACCTTTCCAGCACTATCCAACAGTCTCCAAAGTCCAACCAAGGGGAAAATGAGAAAAATCCGCCAGTTACCACTTGAATAGTAGACAGGAAATACAACAAACTTTAATACAATAATCACCCTTATATAAGCCAGAAACATTTTGATTTCTATTACATATGCGCGACAATTACAAACATCTTGAGACTGAAAGTTCCTTTCTGACCCAGGAAATAGCAGTTGGCAAGAAATATTATCACAACACGTAATTTAAATCATACGGCCTTTAAGTGGTTTGTCCTACCCTCAAATACAACCATCAGTTTCAAAGTTAGCACCCATACTGAAGATCAATACGTCTTCATACCTAAATATAACGTTTCAAGCTGTTGAAATGGTTACAGTTTGGTTAGATTTAGGCATCAAAACTACTTGCCTTACGTTAAGAAAAAGGAAGTACATGGTTAGGCGTAGTAGAAGACAGTTAAAAAACTTAAATAAATGAAAGTGTCTGGACATATCTTAGGCTGCTGTACAAATAACTTATGGTGTTGTTTTTTGGGGGACAGCAATCTCCATCACATGGTCCATTTAGAAGCTGTTCTGCAGCTTTAAATCATATCACACAATCTAAACTTTCAATCTGAGAGGTCCTGACTGCTCAAACTGCAACTGGGCTATCTCCAAGAAAAGCTCCACAACAGCTACTAAATGGTGACAAATAATGGAGTCATTCTCAACCAGAGGTAAAGGCTCCTAGTAAAATGGAAACTTAAACCCTTCCATGACAACGAGGCAAACTCCATTTGCCAACGAAGACTGTGTGAAACAATTAAAAGCTCCAGAACAGCTCCTAAATGGACCTTGTGGTGAGATTGATTTTATCAGTTACAAATAGCTCAACAGATGTAAAAATGTTCCCAGCTCCAAATCCTGGATCTCATTTCGGATGTTTTTAAATCGACCAACAGGTGCCAAGCATTTATAACCCTGAATAAATCTTGGACATTTCAGATGACTTTATTTCTTGGAAGCAAAAGACATGAGCACATAAAAAAGTATACAAAATGCTGACTTACCAAGAATAACACTAAGAAGAAAATGAAAAGGCAATTTCCCCTGCCAGTCTTACACGCATATTCCACATACCTCTTGCTTGACTGTTTCACAAAAAAATCAAGTTCAGTGGGTTGTTTACATATCCTCTGACCCAAAAACCCAATTAGATTTAGAGTATTTTAATCTCCTGGAAATCTTACGGGGGCCTGATTATTGAAATAATGCTCGGATAAAAACTAAACAAGTGCATTCATATTAAAAAATCTCAGACTGCTTTCTAATCAGCTCAGGAAGAGGTTGTTGATGTAGTGGATATACTGCAGGTCCAGAGGGCTAATCTTTACCGCCTGGCACTAGTCCAACTATGCACTCCAGGGTATTTCTACCAGGGAGCCATTCTCCACCTAGCTCCATAGCTATAAAGCTGAAGTGGTTTGTTATGAAAATGAAAGCAGAGCAACAGATATTGATCATTTATCAGCGATGCTTTAAGTGTCACGGGGCTGTAATATGGTGCAGTGCATGGGAATATACTTAGAATATATGGCCTTACTAATGGTTTAGTGGGCAATCTTGCAATAAGAGGGTCAATTTGGCCTTTTTTATGGAGGGACGCATTGCAAGTGAAGCAAGCAGAATTCCTTCTTTTTACAGGCCTCTGGCTTCAATTATGAAAACATGTGGTAATGAAGATGCTCCGCTCAAAGTCCCACCAGGAAATTAATTCTGAGCTCAGCGAAGCATTTGTGTTGTTGAAACTTACTAGGCAATTAGAAAAGGTACTACAGAAGGCGTGTTGTGTTTAGAGCACATTATGTTTTAGTGCTGCGGGAGTCAAACAAATCACAGATCAACTCTGTAGCTGAGCCTTGCCACCAGTACAATATTATGAACAATGCTGTCATCTCATCTATAAATGGCTTGGATGAAATACGCTTTATGATGCTGATGAAATCCCTCAGAAGTGATGTTGGCTTGTAAAATGCTGGAAGCATGGAGAAAGAACGGCTGACATCTTCTTTTCCTTTTCTAACACACCCCGTTACAATACGCTGCCAGCAGTCCGATCATCATTGTTGTCGTAATTCAGACAGCTGTGTCACGAGGAGGGATGTGTTATTTGCTTGCCAGAATTAAACTTCACTGGTCCAAGAGGGAATTACTCAATATCCCTTTTGTTGATGAGTTCTTGTAGTTTTGAGACAAACCTTTAGGTATTTTAGAAATACCTAATCAAACATTTATGGAGCACTTTTTCACATACACTAGCAGCATGGCTCTAGAGAAGGCAATGTTGGCCGGTTGGATGGTCCAAGAGAAATATCTCAACAACTATTCGGTGCAGAGATGAATCCTTCTGACTTTAATCAAACTTCCCAGTTACGAATTGAAATATTTCAACATCTACTTGTAGGATTGGAACAACATTTAGGGTTCCCAGAGGGTCAATCCTATTGACTTTGTCATTCCCTGACAATTCCTCTCCTTCCAACATGAGGTTGACATTCAAGGTTTTGTGTGAAATGTCTCCACAAGAGATTTATAGCCTGTATCAGTAGTAAGAAAAGAAATGTGTTGAAGACCCTCAAGATGACTTTTAATGAATTCAATAATTCCTTAAGTTTTCATTCCGTGCCATCGGATACTTTAGTAAAAAGCAAATATAATAGGATTCCCATCAGCCTCAGCTGTACTTCAGCATGCTAACACAATAAAATCAAATGAATATGGTTAATATTACCTACTACCTTGTTTCTTTCTCTACTGATATTTATATGTAGGATTAGTTGCTTCAATCCAATACAAAGTTCCAAAACAGCTAAATGGATTCCATTACCCTTGCAGTCTTCATAACTTTCAGCATACAGGGATGCCTTTCTCCTCATTGTTGACACAGGGCTGTAAAGTCATGTCTACATGGCAAGTTAAGGTCAAGGAAGACAGATAAGCCTGTGTCAAAGAAGACAACAAAGTCCCGAATAAAGACGCTTTTGTCCAAAGTCTTGGGGTTTCTACTAGGAAGGAGACATTCATTCAAGTTTGTTCTACACATAAGCCACAGGGGCTGGAAGAGAACTGATTTGTCTAAAGCACTTTCCTTTTTTGTGTGTATGTTTTTCACTCATGCATGTTTTCTCATTATCTCATTTGGCCACCCACCTATTATGTATATTGGCTAATTTTCTGTCCTATTAACATTTTCTGGAGAACACACTCCCCTTAGGAAGCCCAGGGACTTTCAACACAATAGGCGCACTGTAAGTTGAGAATTCTAGCTTTGCACTCTGCAACTTGTCAATACCAGGCCCTTTCAAAGATCTGACAGGGGGTCTAGACTAGAAGAAACCTGGAGGCAATACAGGTATCAGTTAACAAGTGATTCTACATGTCTGTAGATGTTTACTTTGCTTGTGAGAAAGTCTTTCCTCTTAAGCAGGTTTCCTATATTCCAAAGTGCTTACGGTCCAAATCAAATCAGCAAAGCTAATAAGCCATTGTCCTCTTAATGCTGGCAACCAAGTGCTGCTGAAAGCAAGACAAAAGGTTATTACATCACTGAAGTCATTCATCTCTTCCTTGCAGAGGATACACTATACCGGAGAGTCCACAAACAAGGCAAAACCCCTTCTGTGTCTATTTGACTAGTTATTACTCGCCGCTACAAGCTTTTTTCAATATCGGAAAGTCACATAGTGTACAGTAGTCCTGACTGACACTCTACCACGCCCTTGCAGTGAAGCATGTAATGCCTTAATAACACTGGCAAAGAAAACTTTTTTTAGTATCCCAGTGATGAAAAGACAAGCCTGATAATGGTTACCATGTAAGGCATAAATAATTATGTATTCTATAAATGAACTATATAGTTTTTGATATAAACGTGTTCCCCCGAGATGCTGGGTTGCAGTATTTCAAGTCAAGTCAAGCTGGACAATATTAAGTCAATGCAAGCAACACGTTTTCCATTGTTTACAGGTGTGAGAGTGGAAAAACCTAAACCTTTAAGCAACAGACTTGACCAGAGCCAATACAAACTAATGGAAAACAGCCTAATCCTTCAGGTTAAAGCAGTTAAAGAGTTCCTACATCCTTATAATCAGGATGTGAAGCAGGAAGCCCCCCCTTCCTTTACAAAGCAAAGGGGATTACAATTAAACATCCTGGATCTCCATCCCGATGGCTTGTGACAAATTCAGGGATTCATTTACAAAAATTTTACAAATTAACCAAAATGTGCCACAAGTTCCAAACCACAAACAGTGAGTCACAGCATAAAATGCATCAATTAGTTTACTAGGCTAATGGACCACACAGGAAGAGGCTCAATGCTATTAGGGAAGCAAGTCTCAGAGATCAGCCGCCACCCTTCGACCACTGCTTTCTTCTGAAATGGTCTGAGATGGAGATTTGTTTGTGAAGCTATTGTTCCCTTCCCTGCAGGGGATTCCTCTTTTGGGCGAGCGCTGCTTGCTCCTCAGAATGACCCTTAGGTCAATAGAGAAGATGCCACACCTACAGGAGGTCTTTGGGATAATGGTAAGCAACTCTCATACTCTAATTTGAATGCCAAAGTGGAGCAACAGCAACTATAAAGAACAGACTGAAGCCTGTTTGATGAGCGGTTAAGCGAGGGCACGAATATAAAAGTCAAGGATCTCACCCTGTCTTTCCAAAGTTTGTTTGTGTATCCTCATCTTTCCTGTTTTTCTCCCCTTGCTGTGATTCTTCCTTTAATCCGTGCACCACCCCTGTCCATCTCATTGACATCTCCTTCATTTGCATTGTGCCAAGAAGATCCATAGAGCTCAGTGCTGAATACAAATACAAAAGCTTATTTATCTGTAAGGAAAAAAAGGCCTCAGACTATGCCTGCTCACCGTCCCTGTGAACTGAACTGAGCTGCACATTTCTTTTGAGCGGGTTAGAGTGATGGATTTCGTCCAAGCTAAAAGCCTGAAGGATGGAAACATGTTTGGTGCCCACTTTCCATCTTTACCTTCCCTAGCAGAGCTGACTTACTGTTTCAGCAGTTCCAGCCTGACAACCCACATTCAGAAACTGCTTTGTCAAACATGTGCAAAACAAGTCATTCATTCACAAGACAAATTCATTGGAGGGAAATGTTTTGGTTGCTGCAAGTGGAATAAATGTAGTGTTTTATATGCATTTGAAAGCATCTACCAACCAGCCAACCAAATAGAGCATTATTTCAAATATCTGAACATATTTAACCATCAGGACTTTTTTTCCCATGCTATTTATCTGTGGTTACCACTTGTACACAGTTTTACATACTGTAAATATACATTAAAAACAGATAAATAATACAATGACCCTCTGAACCCCAATCAGTGGCATGGACCTGTCAATTTATTTTCACTGTGGCCTTGTTTTTCACTACAATGTCTAAGTCCTGTACCTCTCAAAAGGAAGGAATCTAAAAACAAATGTTACCAATACTGCTGACTGTAACACATGATTTATTCAAGAACCGTTGGAAATCTGACAATCTGATGGAAATTTCTGTTTATACAGTTTCTGACCATGATAAGTGGTTTTGTCGATTTTATTAAAATAAACATTCCTTTCCCAACCCGCTTACAGGCTCTGGGGTTCAGAGGGTAAATCTGCACAACATATTGTTTTCTTGGCTAACTGTTTGGCCAGTAATATATTAAAGGATAATTTCCTGTTGCCATTTTCTTTTCTTTTTTTGCTTGTTTTGTCTGACCAACAAGATCAAGAAAAGTTCCATTACAGTTTGTGTCAATGGACGTTCAGCTGTTGTCTTTTTTATACATATAATCGTGCTGGTTTTACTTTTTTCTTTCTTTCTTCAATTTGCCAGTTATATTCCGAGACCCTCCTTGAAAACACAAATGATCTAGTTTAATCATTTTTTCTCAAGATAAAATCTTTTTTTCTTTTAATCAAACATTACCCGAAAAGGAAAAAGAATGAAATCATAGAGAATTGTGAACACTCCTCAGCATCCATCACTTAGATATCCTGTAGGAGACAGACACACATGGACAGGCTTAATAACTCATTTGGAGCTGTGGCCTCTTTTCCCTTTTAACACGACACTGAATCTGATGAGATGGGAAGATAGCAGAAGGCCTTTTTTCCAACCTGAATTCCTGGGTCTCTTTCCACTGGAGACTTCATGCACAGCCATTGGATCATGGAAAGGCCATAAATGCAGCAGATCTCTTTGTCACCATGTACAAACAAAGGACGCAAATCAGTTCAATGAGTAACCACATTCACTCACTTATTCCATGCTGAGTTCTCAGTGGATGTAAACAAACTACAGAAAGGGTTTTGGTAGCTGCAGTTAAAACACAATAAACACTGGTTTACTGCAAATCAGAGGCTAAAAGAAGAAGCTTTTAATAATTGAAATAGTGCGGTATTTCTTAACTTATTAAATATTCATGGCAGATGTGAGAACAATACATGAAAGTGTATTGTTTGTGGTTTGTTTAGACTGGAAAGCAGTGGAACCAGACGTGTAATTTATGGTTACACCAGTGCAGTAACTACTTGATTTTTAGAGCTATACAATAGATTTACTGTATTCATATTTGTCTTTACGGCTAAAAGTAAGAAGAACAACAAAAGCTGCTTCACTTCTGTGTTCCCTCTCGATGACATACACGTCTAGCCTCGGGTGTGTCTGCTGCACGGCACAGATCTCAGTTGCTCTACAAAAGTATCAGTGCTGCTAGATAACCTGCCCTCCACAGAGCCACTATTGTCCCAGAGTGAAACCAAAATCCTGCACCTCGCCAGCAGTTCTCTAAAATCTCTTCCACTCAGACATGGTGCAGTTCATCAAAGCTGGGAGGGAGGGAGGCAAGAAGTTATCCTCCAGCTCCCACGGCCTGAACCAAAAAATCATATTTCCAACAATGGGGGCAGCAGATGGAAGTCTGGGAAGGTCATCAGAGGACCGGCAAAGACGCAACAACAGCAGTAGTAGCACCAGGACCACTCTGGACCCTAAAACGCAGCCTGGAGATTCTAGGATTACAATGGATCATAACCTATATTTCACTACAGACATCCATCTAATCCCAGAGAGTGGGCCTTAATGAAAAGAAAAGGCATGGCTTTGTGAAAGTGATGAAAAAAAATAGATGACTGATGAGGAAAGCGGGCTTGTTAGATCCCAACTCAACACAGAGGGAAAAGCACTTACTCAGGATGCTGAAATGCACTGCAGGAGTGAAATTTTGTCATGATTCAGCTCCACTTTTTCAGGTGTGCAAGCACATTTAAATGCAGAAATGATGGAGCTGAACTTCACCTTTTTATATTATCTTCCAATCTCATTCTGTCAAGAATAAACCATTAACTCTGAAAAAGCATATTGATATTTAAGCGGGTTATCCTGTGCCCAAAGCGAGCCGGGGAGCCTCGCATCAGGGATTAAGGATTTAGCCGTCGACATGCCCCCGAGATTAGTCTGATCTTCCACAGGTTAAGTCATAGCCCAGTTAGAGGGGCTCTCAGGCAGGTTCACCTCATATCTGTATCTGTACTTTGGCAGCTTGGAAAAGCAACACTCAACACTGAAAGGTGGAAGAAATATTAAAGCCTGTTAATAAAAAATGTAATAATCACCACTTCAGTACAACTGCAGTCACAAACAGAAGGAGTCCAATTGATTCTGAGACCATTTAGCATTTCATCTGGGAAATAAATCACCACAGTTATTACTTGTGGTTGGCTGCCGGGTGAAGCTGTGGGCATTATTTACAACCTCTCCACAGATGATGACAGTTAATAAACTGAGCATACCAGCACACAGGACGAGGCACTTTTCTATTATTCAGCAAGTCCTGTCTGTCTCCCACAGAAGCCATCACGCCCTAGCAGGCCGTGGCTGAGCAGAGGACTGACAGGTGCACTTCCTGTGGGACAGGCTGCTCGCTGTCAGGTGCATTAGCAAATCTCAAATTCATTTCCAAAAAGCCTTCAAGGGATAGTTCACATTTATTGAAGTGGGGTTGTATGAGGTACTTATTCCTAGTCAGTGTATTACCTACAGTAGCTGGAGGTCGGCACGCCTCAAGTTCGGAGAAGCAGCAGGAGTGCTGACATGGAAGCTAAGCAAAGAACTGCTCAGTGAAATGTATGCTATATTCAGAACATTTTTACTGCTATTAAATTGCCGTCAAGCAGCCTTTTCTGACAGCGAACTGAACCTGTTACATCCATTTATACTCTCTTCAAAAACACCAGACTCTAAAGTTGCTGCTCTTACGCTACCTCAATCAGTTCATTTGTTTGTGTACACAAAACCGCAAACAAACTAAACAGTAAAGACAGCAGTAGACCAGGTAAATCCCATGTTATGCAAGGTAAAAATGCTGTTTTTATTAAAGGAGTCTGGTGGTTTTGATGAGAGCAAAGCCAACGGCTTGAGTTCCCCTCATGTAAACTTAAACTGTTATAGATTTCTTTAAGTGGGCCTTTTTTTAAGGTGGATAAAATATGTTTTGGTGCTGTCCCCAAAACAGCAGCACATTGCTTAGCAGAACTCCTGCCTGCTTCTCCAAACTCCAAACCATCGATTGTCGGAGATAAACTGACTATGGTAGTACTCCGTACAGCCCCACCTCAAAAAATCCAAACTTTCCCTTTAATGTCCTCTCCGTAACAGGACTGCCACTATGTGTGGGCTAAATGACCATGTGGTAAATGATCTGTTTATGGTTATCATTCAGTACATTTGGGCAAAAACCACATTTGATATCACTGGGTACAGCTGTTTCTGATACTTTGTCAACTGTTATAAATTACTAGAAAAACTTCCCTCTTAGTCACCGGTGCTACACCTGTCCAGTTTTCCGTCCTCACACAGTTCACATGCAGTTTACAGTGATATTGGCGACAGGTTTACAACTCAAAATTACCAAGAGAAAACCTAAACACAAAACAATATGCATCAATGGATTATTTTCCACTCATGGTCTCTAAGTTTTTCTCAACTTGAAAATCTTTTGCCACTTCCCAGTGTAAACAGCTGACCAGATGTTCTCACTTGCTTCCTGGCAACGCAAACACTTCAAACAGACACTACCATTATAGATCCAGCAGTCGTCCATCCCTGAAAACCATGTATCTCCTGGTTTGGTGATTTTAGAATAAGTCAAAGGATTACATGTTCCTTTGTGGGCTGAGAAAATTATCCTTCTTCTTAAGGCGCATAAAACCCTTTCAAACCCTTTGGATTATCTCAGAAATGCATTGTCACTAAGCTTAGAACAAGTCTGTTTTTCTTTCTTCTGGATTTGACATATTGCAGACTTTGTTTTGACTGGAAGGCAATGTTATAGTGCAGCAACTCAGACTATACCATTTTAATTACTTATTTATATTTCTTAATTTCCATGCATGCAGCAGACATACACAAAAAGGATCAGTTATCATAAGTAATCCTTATATTATCCTGCCAGACAGGAAAAAACACCTCCGATTTTCAAAATAAAAGTTGTCTAACATCTATAAAAGCAAAATGTTCGAAATCCAGTCTAAATTAGGGCTGCGACTAATGATTATTTGTATTATTGATTAATCAATTAGTTGTTTGTTCTATGACACTTCAGAAAGTGGGGTAACATGCTAATCAGTGTTTTAAAAAGCACAGCATGATGCCCTTAAATATCTTGTTTAGTCCAAAAATCAAAGATATTCAGTTTACTGTTATGGGGGAACAAAGAAACTAAAAATATTCACATTTAAGAAGCTGGAATTGAAGAATTTTGACATTTTTCTATTGAAAAAATTACTCAAACGGATGAATCAATGATCAAAACAGTGACTAATTTTAAAGATGACAATTAATCAATTATAATCATTACATTTCTATTTCAAATATTGTTGTGTTTTTACAGATACAGATCCAAATCTCACAACGAAACATGATCAATCCACAAATAAAAACAACATCCAATAGGGAGCTGAAGTTGAACTAGAACTTCTGGGATACAGAAGCAAGAAAACCTTATTTAAAATTTCACTGATATTTATAAGAAGCTAAAAAGTAAAAATCCAGCCTTCGACCAGAGACTTTCTGAGCAGTATGGTGTGTGGCTTGTAGTTATTAAAGAATAAACTCTGCCATACGTGGTTTTATTCGGAGTTAATGAATAAGCCAACTGAAAACTGGATGGCGCAACTCCATAAACACATGATGGCAACTTCAAGCTGGTTTATTTCTTTAATGAATAACAAAAAATAATGTACCCGAGTGTGTCAAGATGTAAAACAATCCACATGTCCAAGTATGCATTGATTGGCTGTTTCAGTTTGACGTTTTGATGCCTTAATAAAGTAATTGTAGTTTGACATCTTGTTCAAATCACGTTTTGACTATCATGGACAATGTGTGCTGGAGAAAACACGGTGTGCCACATAGGAACATCTGTCTTCGCCCCTGGCCAAAAACAAAAACCAACAACAATAACAGCAACTAAAACTGTCAGGCCATATGGCTCAGCTCACATTTCCCTGGAAATGGAAAGGAACAGTAATTAAACCAAATTGTACTGCATACCATAACTATCATTACAGCTGCTCATTTCTAATCTTCACTAGCCTTAATAAAATTCTAAAAATCTTTATTTACTGTGGGAGACTTGCCACAGCGTGAAATGTGCTCGGTCTAGTTTGTTTAGAAGCCCAGAAATATTTAGGGACTCTGTCTTTTTGGCTCACAAACATTTTTGATTTGTTATGGTTCTCTGTATGGTTGTTACTTGTTGGAGCAGACGGGAAAAGATGCAGCTTGCACGTGCGCTTCTGGCACCAAACAAGCTGTGCTTATCTGCTTATGAGGAGAAACAACAGTGCAATGAGTGAGTACTATGATGATTTATGAGAATAGGAAGTTCCAGTCATTAGGGAGTAAAGTGATGCTTCTGGTCACTTTCTCCCCTGACGTCTGGCCTTTATGACCTATGAGTCACTTGAGCTACGGTACATGTGGATTATAATTAAATATTTTAAGGTTTTGAGTAATTTAGTTCAACCACTCAGATGCTGGATCTTTCTCTGCTTATTTTACAACCAAATCTGTGTAAAAAAAACAAACACCTTGGCCTATAGCGAGACGCTTATTTAGAGACTGAATTTTCAGATATTAAAAGAAAAAGACAAGATAAAGCAGTGAAGTAACAGTCAAAACATGCCATGCCATTTTAAAAAATAACATTTATGTGACCTCTACTTCAGGGCCATAAGAAAGCACTAATATAAGCAGAGCAAAAGAAACCTGTTCCTGCTACTTCAGCACTTGTTTTCATACTTTGATCACTCCATACCACACTTCACAGACTCTCTTCTTTATATCATTTGTGCAAACTAGGATGAAGCAGCTGTCTGCACATTTTGATCTAACTTCCTTTGAGGACAAAATGCAAACTGGGAAATGATATACAATAATACATGTGAACAGCTGAGTAGGCAAAAAACAGAAAAGCAAATAAGAAATATGAAATATGGTGTTGCGTTTAAGAAGTAAAAAGTGGATCAAAGAGCTTTTAGTGCGTGTTTCAAGGTGACAGCGTCGTTCTGGTTTTTATTCTATTTTTGCCTACAATTAGGTCAAACACAGCATCAACACAACACTGCACTGCTCATAACAGGAGACAAAATTATATTTAAAAAAGAGGAAAAATAACTAGAAATTAAAGTACGCAGTAAATTGCACAATCCACATCCCCTCCCTGCAGCATCATCATCATCAATGTGGTACAAATTTGCGCACTTGGGTCGTCGTCATTCCACACAGGATGTGGCAAAGATGCATTTTTTGTAACACTTTTCTATATAGTTGTAAAAATGAATCACAACTTTTCGGCAACACGCATGCGACCTTATCAATAACTACCCCGCGTGGACACTGAACACTAAACTTTTGTCAGAGCCTGTGTGTAACTTTTACCAGGTCACAGGCAGAACAGCGCGACGGTGAGAAACTTTTTCTCCCACGCTGGATCGAGTTTCTCTGCGGCTTTCTGAGCGGTCTGTGATTTCTGTGAGATTTATGGAAATGCCGGACAAGCAGAGAGGAAAACCGAAAGCCTGCTTAGCATTTCAAACCCCGGCCACGTACATGTTGTAATAGCTCCCCGACATACCTTTCTTTTCCGCCAGAACACAGCAGCCCAGCCAGAGCAGAGAGGTGAGACTGATCCACTTCACTAAACGGGTTGCCATCGTGTTTTTGAAGCTCCTGGTAAGAAAGGTGTCATTCCATGCCAAAAACACGCGATATTCCGCTTTATCAAAACTCAAAAATCTTTATCTTTTGTTCTTCGTTAAGTAAAAGACTTTTCCTTCTCTGGGAAACTCAAAGTTTGACAGCTCCTCCTCCTCGCAGATATCTCCAGCAGTCCGAGCTCGTGCAGCGAGGACAAACTACTGGCTGCTCTGACGTCAGCAAGAGGGAGGATAGATGCGCCTCTCCGGCTGCTCAGGTAGACGGAGTCACGGGGGGGACGAGTTTTTAGGGAATGTGTACACTGTTATGAAGTAACGCTATTTCGGGAAGTGGCCTCTGTAAAAGTACACAAGGGCAACCGCGTTCCAAAAAACTCAGGTGGGCTATAGTTAATTATTTATTTTACTGTAATCCCCAAACGAGTTTCCATTAGTGATGCAGTGATTGATGATAAACTGCAAAAACACCCCATAGTGAACACAACGGTCTGATTTGTTGAAGTCATACAACTCAGATATGGTAATATAAGTAAAGGAAAATGTGGAAAAGGCAGGTAAGCCTGGTAAAAACATGTAGCCAATGTTTTTACCTGCAGAAAAAAGTTGAATTCTATGTTTTTGAGCATTTACAAGACCCTGACTGGTATTTTAGAGTTTAACAGGCTGACAAATTTGATATATCCATGGGCGCAATGTCAGATGAAGCAAACCAGGCAAATGTTTGGGGTCCCGCAAAAGAATTTAGGAAAAGGGGCCTCTGATGGCTACTAACATTAGCACATTTTGCAAGACAACTGTAAAACCCCTTAAACAAAGCTCCCATAAAGGCACATACAGTGCACTGCTGCCAACAAAACAGACTAAAAACTCAGGCGTTCTTTCTGCGTTCCCCATCGGCAGACATCTGTGGACTTGTACCAGTAAATATATAAAGTTCCACTCATACTACAACTGAGGGTCTGCGTTGGCCTGGAGTTAATGCATTCCAGTTAAAGCTGGCTGTACTTTGCTGCCGTAAAAATCAAGAATAAGGGAAAAATTCTAGCAAGAACATTTTTTTTTGTGTGGTATGCATATGTTGGACCCTTGCGGGTGCTTACAAACCCTCCTGGATGCGGAAAATACAAATCTCTCTCTAAGTCTGGCCCCTTTGACAGCTGGATAATGTGACTCAGGACAATCAGTTAGCTACCTATAACTGATGCACAACATAAGGTGTCACCAGATATATCAGCTCATATTACTGAGCAACCTAAAAATATATATATATCCTATGTCTATGGTGGACAGAACAGAGTGGAGAAACACCTCCTAAAAATATATGTGGAATTTCTGTTCTGCAACATATTGTCACTGATCAGCAAATATGCTGACATGGATATAAATGCAAGAATATCATCCAGTTTGACTCTTCTTGTTGTGAGCAACTTAATGAACTCAAGAGCATAATTCTACAAACTTCAAAAGCAGCATTCGTCCTGCTTTCAATGCTCAGATTTTTCAGTTTAGGGTGAGACCGTGGCATTCTTAAGTTTCCTTTGGCAGAATGCTCTGATGATATTTCTACTGGGAATTAAGCTTTTGATGTGACTTTACGCCTTTAGCATGTGTATGAAAAGGATAACAAAACAAAACATTCTTTGAATAATTTGTGGTGGAACCAGGAATGCAATGGGCTTTTTTATACAGCACACACTTGCAGGAAAAGCTTTAAAAGTTTAACATTTATGATGTCTCAGTTCCATTTAGTGTCCCAGGAAGTCATTAAGCCACGAATGATGCACAATATCAAGACCCTGGAACAGCCACATCTAAATGAAGTGGGGTCATTTTAATATTTTTTTTTTATCTATCTACGCTTTTCCTGCTATTTCATGTCAAAATATCTGTCATTAAAACAGGCTGTTTGATGTTACTCGGGGACAACGATGCCCTGTGAAGACGAGTCAAGTCTAAGGCCTGAAGAAACAACACCAAAAGCTGAGATCACCACAAATGATCTGAGATGAAGCTCTTCGAATGACACTGATGCTGAGCCTTATTAAAGGCTGTAGCCAGAGACTTATGTAACTACAGGGTAATTTTAGGGACGAATATCAAGGTGTTGGATTTTTACATACACATACACACACACACAAAGTGATGTAAGTGTCCCTGGAGCTATTTCAGGTGAACACTGAGATAGAAAGTTAAAGAAAAGGATGACTCATCTGAGACGTCAAAGCTGACTTCACAAGGTTTCATCGAATTTGTCCCTTACCAGCAAAGCTCAAATGTAAGTTCTGGCATCCTTAAATCACCCTTTTACCCTAATTTGTTTCTTGATGTGCATGCATGAAAGACAGCCCTGTGTATCAGTGTCATACAGGGGTTGAATGGACAAAATGTCTAGACCGCTGACAGAGCGTCCGTCTGATCAGAGCTGAGTCTAATTGGATGTCAAGCTGCTTAAATGTGTTTGTTGTTGTACACAGATCAGACTCTATGGGGACAGGAGTGATAGAAATCATTTCTCACACTGGTGTTTATTTCATTACTGTGGCCTAATGGCTCAGCAAATCGTCTTTGGTTGTACTGTTGGAGGAAGACGTTATTGTGTTGGGTGAAATTATGACCATTCTCCTCGAGGAGAAATTACCTAATGTGAGGCTAACGTTTCACAGGAGACGGCACGGTACGCTATCTTCAGTGTGGATGTGATGCAACTGCCAGTTTGCCTGTTCTGAGTACTATCATTGGGAAACAGTAAAATAAATCTTTAGCTTTTGTCATGTTGGTAAGTCAGGAGGCAAATGGAGCTCCACTGAGTGAAAAAGTCATACCCTTTGCAAGGTTAGACACTTTTACATAGTCTTAGTATAAAGAGGATCAAGAGAGGTCAAACATTGCCATTTACTTTAAGTGAAAACCCAGTTTCTGCTTCACTTCAGGGTCATATATATTAAATCCAGCTCAAGGGTTGGTTTCAAATGTTTTGAAACTAAGGTTTGCCACAATGGAGCCTCGTTAAAAGAGAAAAAAGTTAGGAAATCGCTTTGGCTTCACACCAGCGGTGGATTTCTACACCGCTGGTCAACGTCTCAATTATGAAATGTTCCCCAGTGAGAAAGAAAGAAAGACGTCCCAGTTGTAACAGTGTTTCATATCGCCATCCATCGCTGTCCTGAGGCTCTGCGCGTTTCGCACAGGTCTATGCAGAGCCCCACACCACAGCTGTCTGTCAGCCAGGCAGAAACACTAAACAAACACAGAATAATGGCCAGACCACTGGGAATTCAAAAGAAGGCGTAAAAAAATAAAGAACCAGAGAGAGAAGAAGAAGAAGAAAGTGTGTGAAAGAACGAGAGAGATGACAGCTACTGGCTGGCAAAGTAAATACATGTCCCACCTTGCAATTTTTCTCACATTTTCCATTTCTTATGTTCAGGAAGTACTGGCATTCAGTACCTGAAGGGACATTTTGGATTAGCAGTATGTGTTAATTAATGCAGCTGAATTCTTTCAGGTACAGTAAAGGCAAAACAATATAAGACTTCTGAGAGGATTATGTTTATACAAGGAGTCCTATTAAGTTGTTCAGTGAGGCAGAAAGGTTATGTGACTGTGTTGTGAGGGGAGACGACTCCCTGTCCTGAAGGTCTGAGGCCTGATCTGCATGACAGGGCCCAGATGGACCAGCAACATCTCACTACATTTTTGAAAAAAAAGAAAAAAAAAACATGCACAGGAAAGAACCATCCCCCACTAACAACATAACATTTGTAAGTGTCTTGCACATTGTAAAGATGAGATGCAGAAGCAGGAAATATATGGGATCATATAGGATTCACTGTCACTCAGAGGCGCAACATCTGCTGCATCCACCCAAACAGACAGCAGACAGAAAGATAATTATGAGAGATTTATAATGAATGGGTGTGTTCCAGTATCCATACTACTATCTATCCAGCCATCCATCCATCCATCCATCCATCCTTCCTTTTTCTTACACTTACCTGGGGCCGGGTTGCAGGCATCAGCTGGCTAAGCAAGGTATTCCACACAGCTCTCTTGCCAGCAACATTCAGGGTCTGCACGTCCAATGTTACCATCGTTGCCTGCTTTACCCTGCAGATGGTGAGCCCACAAAGGAGCAGCCCCATGTTGATATTCTGGGATGTCCCAGTCCAGGCCAGGATCCAGGCCCCACAGCTACAGTGCAAACTTAAAAGTAAAGACAAAAAGTATGGGATTTAGAACTTGGTAAATACCAGCCTTAAGAATAAGTTGGGCAGGGACAATGTTATATCCAATGTGTGGATACTGTCATGGTTTTTCTTCTACTGATTCTGTTACCTTGCACCTGAACTCAAAACTATTTATATTTCTTTTTACACACAACACAGTTGATCAAATGTTTAAAAAGAAATGAGAAAACAAACAGCATATAACCAACTTTCTGCATCAAAATGATCTTGATCCCAACAACATCATGGAAATGTAAAGACATTAGTGCCTTATAATTCAATATTGTTATTTTATTATGCAATTCCTTTTTAAAAGTACACAAATCATTGCCCAGATGAACAAATAATCCAATAATCCAAAAAGGGATAAACAATCAAAAGCCTTACTTCTGTGCAGTTCCACTGAAGTGTAGGCTATATTGAAAAATAAATATTTAATTTCAGATGTCCTTGCTGTGAATCTCTGCACTATTTTAGGCACTTGTCATGGCTGCCATATCTCTGACATGTGAGATAAGACGTGGATTAGATGAGACTGAATCCGTAAAAGCTTTAATAATAGCTTTCTAAATCCCGTTTTCAGCGGTATGGCTGAAAAGCCTCAGGCGATCAGAACAAACTGTCAAGCACCAATTAATTAGGTTTAATTAGAGAAGCCAGTGAGATTACCTTGTATCTCACCATCTGCACCCCTAAAGGAAACTCTCCTTCAGCTAAACTTAAAGAGTCAAGGCAAATATTTGAATGTATGAATGGATTGTTGTTTTTTGATAGTGAGTACAAACACTCACACACACTTTGTGTTCTCTTCCTATGAAGAACGATAAAACATGTGCATACCTTATTGCTCAGAGTTTTACTGTTTCCTGAAGAGGCCCCCGGTCTTTGGCTCCGAGCCATCTTCACTTGCCAGAGCATGTGGTCTCCATGGCAGCCCTAGTGGGTTACACAGTAAACACCTCAAAGTAAATGAATGAACCTGTTTTAATCCAATAGGAATCCCTTTCTCAACTTCTCAACCAGTCACATCCTGTTTCATAACATGGAACACCTTGTTCACAGTTGTGTTTAATCTGAATGAAGGTTTTGTGTGTTCAGGTGTCAAAAGTAATTAAGACTTCACTGTTTGAAAATGTAGTGTGTGAGGCATGCCATGCATCTAATAACAATAGTGAATAAATAATGTAATAAAAGCAAGTAGTGAAAAGTTTGATCAAATAGTAAGAACAAGACTGATAAAATGCCAATAAAGTATATGCATGAAACATTACACACATACACACATATACCATTTATAAAGATGCACTAATGTTTGAGGGTTGCATTTCTCAATTAATATCATTATTAATGTGTATTTATTTAAATGCAATGCAGCATATGGCTTTGCTACAGGGCTGAGCAATTTGGGATTTAATATCTGACTGCAGTAATTGTGACTGATAAGGCAATTGTGATATGAGTTGCTATGTTAGAGGGAATGATCATTTTTACATCATTATTCTAATTTTGTTAAAAAACACATTGAAAGGATAATGGTGTGATTTTTGCAGGGATTTATACTGAATTAAGATGTTTTCTTAAGGCTGCAGAATATAATGTGTAGGCTTGGACATATCTGCTACCACCATGTTTATTTTTTTAAGGTATTTTAAGGTAGGTTAAGGTAAACTGCAGTAGGTCATATTGCGATCTTGTGTTTACAAACCTTACAAACAATATATTTTAAAAAAAATTTAAAAAATTAAAGAATAAAAATAAGAAACATAATACAAAAGTCTTTACAACTGTTTAGTAGTGTTATTATTATTCCAGACAAAATATTTAAGAGTGTTAAAAAGCTCCGGTAGTTGACGCAATCCAAATAAAATCAAAACACCACCATATTGGCAGGAAAACACAAAAATCTAACATCTTTAACTGATGTATTTATACAGTACTGAGTGAGCATGGAACATAGCTGTTCTGTGCCAAGATTTCCAGAACAATCAGGGACAAGTGATATGGAAAACATTTGATTAGATTCCTAAAGATCCTGAAAGACTACCAAATTGTTTACCGCAATGGTGACCACTTCATATCAGGAGCAGGCTATAACACTGACTGATGTTAGTATCTGATTCATTTAACTGACTTTTATTACATCCTAACACAACCCAATCATTTCCGGCCACCAAGCATGGCTTCAGCTAAGTGTCATTTAATCTTTGGGAATGATTCACCTGTAATAAAACTTTCATGGCATTGCTGTTTATTATAAAGGTAGCTTGTATGTATAATGTGTTGAATTTCGACATTAATTCAGATAATTATGATGGAGGTAATCAAATTAGACTGGCTTAAGGCAGGCTCGAAATTGAATTTTGAAGATCGTACATCTTCACAGATATTCATCCCTATAATCTCAAACATGCACAAAAATAATGGCACATCACACACTAAAGGATATGATTAAGGTTATCATGGCTTGCAAAATGCACCACCTCACTTGATCTTATGGGGAAGCAGATGTAAACAAATGAAGAGAGGGGGGGGGGAGGCTAAACGAGTCTACATGAGAAAACAGTTAGACGCGGTCAGCACGGATGGTCTACTTTTTAACTGGGACAGGAGGGGAGCGTTTCCCTGTCAGTTTGAATATATGTCAATAATAGCATGCTAGCTGCTAACGTTAGCCTCAAGTTGACTTAGCATATTTACCGTTGCTAGGAAACAGTGCCGACCGGGAGTCCACACAAGGATACTCGATAAAAGTTACCATACTGCATCAGGTTCGGACTAGATTTCTCTGACGAATATCGAGATGGCTAAATTGGTGTTAAATCGACCCAAAACTCCTGAGCCCGGTTTAAGGCTACAAGTTAGCACGCCGGTTACATTACGTTAAACAGACTTATGTTATGCTAATGTTCACTGAAGCGACACTTACCCTTCTAATGACGACAAGCAACTTCAGCCAGTAGACTCCAAAGCTGAAAAATTTCACAAATCAATATTTTGTCCATTTATATTAATTGCTTTTGTACAATTTTAAAGACTACCCAGAGTAGGGTGCAGCTAGCAGACAGCTAGCCGTTACTGATGGACAGCCAACCTGTCACTAACAGAGGCCACGCCACTAATTGTGCAGGACTTTAAGCCTTAATATAAAACCAACGAGTTATTTATAAAAAACTATTCACCCTACTCACTGCTCTCATTGAGGAGGGCATAAGCTGTTGAATCCAAACCCGTTTTTTAAACCAGGCTGTAAAGATGTTTATTTCTGCTGAAAATTTGGGCCTTTTAACATGGGTGTCGATGAGGATTGACACACCTTCTGCAGCCAGCCCCAAGCGGTCAATCGAGGAATTGCAGTTTTGGGCACTTCCGCATGTGCTTCATTGTTCAGTACCCAAGGTTGCAGCTTGATTTTACTCACACTTTCCTGCCATAAAATTTAAGGATACAGTTAAAAAAGAAAAAGTGACTCATTTGATATCTGGAGCTCCTTTGTTAGAGTTGACTGTACCTTGCTTTATTAATTTAGGTGTCCTGTAGGTGTGTCCCAACTATTTGGAGAAAATGTGGGTATCACTCAGTCAAAAATGTACTTTTCTATGATGTTCTTGGATAACAAACCACCATTAAGGTCAAGAGAGTTTAATC